>JAHRHJ020001498.1:0-22418 GCA_019776745.2 Taxus chinensis | reverse complement strand
CGACATAACATTCGCAGAGTTTATTACTTCACGAAATATCAGACTGGAGCGTTCACAAACAAAAGCCCACAAACATAAAAATAAGATTGTGATAGGAAATAAGTGGAAGATGATTTGTTTTTGTAACAACTACGGTTGGGGAATACGCACAACCCTATCCTGTGGTGTACACAACCCAAAAATTACACAAATGCTTTCTCATGTCCTAGTGTTCTTCTTATGACACCCTGTCACCCATGCGATTTTGTAATTGATTAAAATCGATTTAATTTGTTCAAGTGCACCTTGCGATGAATTAAATTAATCCCTAGTACCCCTTTATACCCATTTAGCTAGATAATTATCATGATTAATTAAATGACGTAATTAAGTAAGTGTGTGCACATCCTAGTAACGACCCATTGGCAACATACACTTAGAACTCTACTTGGACTCCAGACCTAATCCATGTACTGATTCTAGAATCCTAGAGGTGGGGGTGGGGGAAATTAATTACACTTACAACCACATTTCCCGATGCATAGTTTGGATATTCATTTATTTCCCCTAATTTCCCCAATACTACTGTAACTTACTCCAGTCTATTGTAGACTGTTGAATCAATTATGTTTAACATTTTCAACGACATGGTTATAGAAATTACGGACTCACTCTTTACAAATCCTCGTGCATTTAGTCAATCCTCTATTAAATTTCCCCCCCAACGGTATCTGTTGTCTGTAGTATTTACACTCACATTTTAGAGAACATGCAACGCACCACATCCATTTGCTATGGGCCATAGATTGAAGTATCTACACC
The DNA here is from genome assembly GCA_019776745.2 of Taxus chinensis. Taxonomy (NCBI): domain Eukaryota; kingdom Viridiplantae; phylum Streptophyta; class Pinopsida; order Cupressales; family Taxaceae; genus Taxus; species Taxus chinensis. The sequence continues at coordinate 21,617 of JAHRHJ020001498.1, read as the reverse complement.
CTTATGAGGTTTTCACTGACGGACTTATAGGGAGGTTTGAAAAATTATGTTGTGTATCTTCATTACTAGATTTCATTGTTTCCCTTTTGGAATGCTTGGTGGGAGTCACACCGCCACTTCACAAAGTTTCATGTTACCTTTCTTTTGGTATTTCACCTTTAATCTTTGGTTAAAACATTTGCTTGAGTTTTTACGTGATTAATTTTTTTTGTGGAGAGTTTTGTTTTTGATGTTTTTGGGTGGTGGTGCAGGGTGTGAAAGAAGGCTAATGTTCCCCCAAACAAACACTCAACAAACATAACAATTTACTGTGTAATGTGTTCTTTTTGCACATTTGAGGAGGGTAATTTAGGTTATTTAAAAATTTTGTTTAGAGTTATTCTTGTTCTCGGTGTGATGATGCCACTTTTACCTTCCTGTTGAACACAAAAAAAAAAAACCCTCCAGTCTAGATTTTTTGTCATGCAAAAAAAAACAAACAAAAACAAATAGGATTTTTGTTAACATTATCGATTTTCCAATTAGATTATTATTCAAAAAAAATTATAGCTCCAAATATGATTTTTAATAAATAGATTTAAAAAAAAACCCAAAAAAAAATTTCATTAAAACCCTAACTCCTAATGACTATCTGCACCACCCCCACCCAAAGCTATGCAAAGCTCGGTCGAGTTGCCCTCACACCCCTACCCTAACCCACTTACCCTTGCCTTAACTACCAGCTCAAAATACGCAACCGACCCCTTCCCCCATCCCTCTTGCCCCTCGTCCCTCCCTAGTGAGAAAATTTCACATATCCCGAGCCCGAATCTCCCACTCCACTCCCTCACTCCTGAATTACCCCCCCGGACCCATCCAAACTCAGCCCTCCCCCTCTCATTTCATCCCAACGCATCTCACGAGTGACCCCGTTTTTTATCCCTGCAGCCCCCACGCCCTACACCGATCCCCAAAACACTCCAATCTGTACCACTTTGCCAACACCCGAGTTCCTCGAACCTTCCTAACAACACACATCACAACATGTATTGTTAATATCCACGCATGGTAGGTTGCTCTCGCGTTCACTCATTTGCTTTCTTTCTTTCCATAGCATATATATTAATAATCGTTTCCAACTTCACGTGTCCCACGTGGTTTCTATTAGGTTTCGGTTACTTATTCTTGATATATAGCTTTGTAATACTGATTACACTTGTTTATATATGATCTATAGTTATTGATTCCTATAGTTCCATTTCAATACAGTTCATTGTCTCCTATTAGTTTCAGTTTTCTAATATATTTTGTGGTGTGATTTCCGTTCTTTAAGTTTCCTTAATTACCCGTAGGATTTATAACTACACGCGGGAATTTTGTTCATTTTTTTTGTTGGCATATGACTATTGTGTTTTTTTTTTTTGCTGTTGCAAGGTTGCAGGCATTCTATTCCCTTTTCATTTCACTTTTAACATTTCTTTATCCTGGCACACTATTTGACACTTCTTGTGTCCTATTTCACGTGGTTGACATCGGCTACTTGAAAATTGTCACTTTAGTGTTATTCGACATTAAGTTCAATGTTTGCCACATTTTTTCCACTGTTCCCACGTTTAATCATTTTGTCTATTCAACTAGCAGTTTTTCTAACGTGTTTATTTGTGTTTTTTGTTTCTCATTTTCTATTATTGTTTTTGTGGTACTAATTTTTGGTGGTGAATCACAGCACATGAATGTACTGACAATCGATTGGGTTGAGACTCTAAGTGCGATGCATAACTGGAGCTTTTCCCAAGTGTGGGACCTATTGCAAATCGGGAAAAAGGAAAAGCTCTCCGGTGAAGGGGTTCCTATTCTCTGTTCAGATGGAAAACGTAAAAATGTAGAGGCTTTTACTAAAACTAAACTAACTTTCCCAATGGAGATAGGGTAAGAAGATTGAAGCATAACATGGAGCTTTTTTACCAAGTGTGGCGGGCCTTGCGGAAATCGGACAAAAAAGATCTACAGATGAAGGGCCAGAGTTCCTTTCTCTGTTAGATGCCCAGTAAAATGCAGGGTTATCAAAACCTAAATAATTTTCAAAGGAGAGAGGGTAAGAAGATGAATGAATGAAAATATAAAACCTAAACTAGAAAGGTGATGCACAAAGGACTGAACAGACACTTGTCCTTGCCAAAATATAAACCCAGACCATTAAAATGGTTTTAATGCAAGATTGCACAGATAACCAAGGCGTAGTGAACGATTCAAGGGACACAAATGAACACAGAGAGGGTGTTGAGAATCATCCATACGAAATGCATTATTTTCTCAAAGATTGATACAATACACTACAGAATGCCACCAAAGAGGCAAAGAGGCAAAATTTGCATTACAGTTTTCTAATGGGAGGTTTGAATTCCACAAAATCACCTGACAAAGAGCAGAAGGGAGGGGAAACAAGAGAATGTCCAACCTTAGAAGAAACCCCTCCTACAAATTTATAGGAAGATGAGAGAGGGGAAGAGAGAGGGAAATCCAAATCTCCCCCAACCACCTCCAGGTTGCATTTTAATTCATCTATTATGGTGGTAGTGAGGACCCTAGGCAACAACCAAAAAAAGTGGGCGGAATTTATTTTACCATTTGTAAGAATTTTCCCACCAATTAAAAACCATCTAGTGTTATTGGATAGAGGACCTTGTTTTGGTACGCTTTCCGAACAGTCCAACCTTGCCGTGAACGAGCTCGCCTATGAAAAGTTATGGGCCACATCTGAATCTTGCGCCAGGGTCGCTTCTTGTCAGCGCCAGAATGTCATGCGCCTCTGAGGTGCTGCACAAGTCAGGCGCATCCATATTCATGTCAACATTAACCTACAGTGCCAACGTGTGAATTTTTTTCATGTCCACATCTGTGTCATGCGCCCTTACGTTGCGCCCTGGGGCCACACCATTGTGCGACACCTTCGTCGTGTGTGCCCTTATTGTGCCATGGGCACATCATTTTTGTGTCGACACACCTTCTGTCGTGCGCCTCTTACCTGTGCCATGGGTTTGCATCCATTTTCATGTCCAATCGACTTCTATTGTGCACCTCTTACCTTGCCGATGGGCACATCCATTTTCGTGTCGCCACCAAATTGTCGTGCGCCTCTTACCTTCGCCATGGTGCCTACCTTTTTTTGTCAACCCCATTCTGTCGTGAGCCTCTCCTCGCCCATGGGCGCATGCTCCATTGGTCATCATGTCTACACGCCTTCTGTTGTGGCACCTCTTACCTACATCATGTGTGCATCTACATTTGTGTCGACAGTCCTTTTACCTACGCCCAAGGCGCACCCACATTTTTGTGTCACATCCTTTTTTACCGTGCGCCAACAAAAAGGGGTGCATCCACATGTGTGTCGAAACTTCCGTGTGTTGTGCCATTACCTTGGCCTTGGCACTATTGGTGACTCAATAAATATAGCTCTGATTTCTTTTAGTTCCATATTCTTCTTCTTGTCTATATCTCCCTGCCACGGGGGAAAGTATATACAAACCAATTTGGTGCCCAACGGATCACCTGCCTACTCGGCAAGATCATCTGGCCTTTAGCCATCCATTGGGCATGAGTCATAATCAATAACCTGAAACCAACCGATATCTGATCCCAAGCCTGATACTCTCTGCAACTTCCTTTCTCTCTGCCACACGCTTGAACTGTAAAATCAACCTAAGAGCAAAAAACCCTGCTACGCACTTAGCGGCAATTTGAAACCTAACTACAAAACAAGACAATGTGCAAGACACACTTGAGGAATTTTAAATCTAAGGCTAAATATTTACAAGGGTAAACCTTTCCTTTTAGTCGCACTGTTTAAGGTAGATCCAATTGACTAGAATCGGAAGTTCTTCCCTCCATCAATGTCGACAATTTTGAAGGCATCTACTTTTTAACATCCCGTGGACCATGTAGGGGCCACTCCAAATGGCATCAAATTGGAATGCTTTCCTGGTTTTGCCATCTGCATCCCATTTTAGAACTAGGTCCCCTTCCTGGAAGGTCTTTGCTCTTGCTTTCTTATCAAACCATCTTTTTACTAAGGCTTGATCCTTCTCAATCATCTGAACTGCATGTTCTCTTATTTCTTCCAATTCCATCAACTCTGCATACCTGGCCTCCATTGGTTCGAACTCAGAAAACTCCAACTTCTTCATGAGCTCCAATGCTGGTAATTCTAATGATATAGGCAACACTGCCTCTTTCCCATAGACCAACTTGTAGGGAGAATTACCAGTAGACCTCTTTGGTGTTACCCTGTCAGCCCATAATGCTGATTTTAGCTTGGTATGCCATGTCCTTTGGTTTTCATCCAGAGTCCTTCTGATGATTCTTAGCAAATTCTTGTTCGTGGACTCTGCCTATCCATTACCCTGTGGGTAATAATTTGAAGAGGTGCTCAAATAGATTCGATTCTTGATAGCCCATTCTGTAATCTTGGAACCTATGAATGCCAATGCATTTTCTGATATGATAGTGGCTGGCACACCGAACCTGGTCACTATCCCTTCATAAAAGTCTAGTATGTTAGACTCATTTTCCTCTTTGAGCGCTACTGCTTCGGTCCACTTGGTGAAATAGTCCGTTTCCGTGAGAATCCACTTGTGGCCTTGGCTTGAGTTTGGGTTGATGACCCCGATGAAGTCCAATCCCCATTGCATAAATGGTTGGTCAACCAAAATTGGGTGCAATGGAAGCGCTGCTAGTCTTTCTTTTCCCGTGAAGAGTGCACATTTCTTGCACTTTCTTATCCATGTATGGCAGTCACTGAAAACTGTCGGCCAATAATACCCTGCCTTCATTATCTTGAGAGTTGTTACCCATGGGGAAAAATGTCCTTCGGAATCTCCATCATGAAAATCTTGTAACACCCTCTCAATTTGACCTGTCCCAATGCACCTCAATAGAACTCCATTGATGTCTTTTTTAAACAAAACACCATCAACAAGCACATATGGAATGGCTTGTAATCTAAAGTATCTCCTCTTTGACTTTCTCATTTCTAGAGGGCATAGACCTGTCTGTAGGAATTGTATCATATTCTGAGTCCAGCAAGGAGCGGGCACGTCATCATCTTCATGTTCTTGACCATCCTATAGTACCAAGACAGTCTCTTTTTCATCACCTGCTTCAACTTGCCGACTCAAAGCTAGCTATTCACAGTCCTTTTCCACGTACTAGTTTGGTGACCTTGATCTCGATGTCATATTCCATGACACGAGTTATCCATCCTACACGTTTCTCATTCAGATCCTTGTTTAGAAGGAAGTCCTTAACTCCTACATGAGAGACCAACAATTGGATCTTGTTGTTTGAGACTGGGTGCTTGAATTTCTTTAAGCTCCTGATCACTGCAAGGACATGCTTTTCAATGAAAGAGTACCTTGTTTCGTATTCCTCCAGACCTTGACTGAAGAAAGCAACTGGTTGTTCTAATCCCTCTTTGTTTTGCTGAACCAAGATTGCAGAAATTGTGTCTCCACCACCAAAGGCATATAGCATGAAATCCTTGGAGAAGTCTAGATTGACGAGAGTTGGAGCTTGAGATATAGCCTCTTTAATTTCCTCAAAACGTGCCTTGCCTTCAGATGTCCACTTAAATGTCATGCTCTTTTTTAACATCAACGTTATTGGCTTTACGAGAGCTGCAAAGTTTGGAACAAACCTGTGGACAAAATTGATCCTTCCCAAGAAGCTTTAAAGATTCTTCTTGTGACTTGGTAATGGCAACGCTCGAATTGCTTCAACTCTTTCTGGGTCAATCGTCAATCCCTCCTTTGAAACAATATGACCTAGAATTTTTCCTTCGTGAGCCAAGAATATACATTTTTTGGGGTTCAATGATACCCCAAATCTTCTACACCTCTAATTTCATATCCTGCCTCAGATTGAAAGAGGTGATCTTATCTACATTTTTTGAACGAATACAGTGATGTCGTCAAACTGTATGATAACGCTCAGATCTACTATTTTACTGATCAACCCCCTAAAATTGCCATATCCATTGCCCTTTAGAAAGTGGCCTTTGAATAAGCAGCATTTTTGATAGCCCAATTGTACACATAAAATCGCCCACTTGGCATCTTCTTATAGGCATACTAATGATGCCCCATTTGGTGGTGAAAGCCGTCTTAAACTGGTCATCTGTTTGGTCTTTCACCATTTGACCTTGATTATACCCTGAGTAGCCATCTATGGAGATGAGAATCTCTTCCCTTTTGATGTTGTCACCAGATACATTGCTCCAACTTGCGAGCCTATCTGCTGCTTCATTTTTCTTCCTGGGTATGGACATGATATGGGAAATGGTCTGAAATCCTCAACGAGGTCCCATGCCCTATTCTTGTAGTTCTTCAAAGTCATTCTTTGTAGCATGTTGTCCCCTGACTTGATTGACGATTAGCTCACTATCTCCAAACACTCGGAAGTTCTTTATGCACTTTTTCCTGGCCCAATGAAGTCCATGAATCAAGGCCTCATATTCAGCTGTGTTGTTTGAACAGGAAAACTGGAAACGGAAAGCTGAATAATATTTGATGCCTTGAGGTGAAACAAGCATAGCTCCTCCTCCTGCACCTTGCCTACTCCTTGATCCATCGAAAAACAACTACCATACCTCATTGTCATCCTTATGGTCTGGTTTGGTGATGCTAGGAATAGGCTGGTTTTCTTCATGTATGCAATAGACTCCTAGCTCAGATTCTTCTACTTCTTGGTAGGGATCAAAAGTGTGTACCTTACTTGCCCATTCATCAAGAGTCAAATCTGGGATGCTTCCAACTTTGGTGTCAGCTTCATCTGTGCTTGGATAATCTTCTTGATCAAATGCTGAACAGTTGGCATTGATTTGGCTTGGAGTATGAGGCTCAATGTGAAAGTTTGCAATTGGTTCAGATCTGATTGTGACCTTAGTACCATATCTTGTTCTGAACAACATGTGTGACCAATCAGCAGATAAGTAGCCTCCAATTCTAGCTGTGAAATCCCTTGATAAGCATAGGGCAAATAGTGGTGGCAAATCTATCACTGACACATCTTGCAAAATGGTAACGTTGGGGCATGCATGCAAGGTAAGATTCAAACCTTTAATCACTCCCACCATTTCTACTGCTGTCCCATCCAATTGCACTACCCCCTTTGGATATGACTTCATATTGGAGACCCAGCTGATCAGCTATTTGCTTGGGCATGATAGAACTACTTGCCCCAGAATCAATCATGCAATTGTGTACTACTTTATTGCTAATGATTAATGAAACATAGAATGGAGGGGGCTTCAAAACTTTACCTTGTTGTCCTCCATGATTCCCTTAAGGCTGAGCAACATTTTTGAGAACATTCTCTCGCATATGGACCTGCTGATTCGAAGTTGACCAATTCTTCATGGCAGCTTGTAGAAGATCTCTTTGGCCTGGGATGGATAAAGATTCCCACATTGATATATTCACATTTTTCTTCTTCATTCAATCAATGATGCTAAATGGGGATGAAACATCTCTTTCCTGTCCTTTAGGCAGCACATTCCTTTCTTATGCATGGGTAGCAACAGCTGGCATTTGAGTTGGTTTAGAAGGTGGTTTGGGCTGTCCTTGCATGTTTGGAGCTGTATTTTGCTTACCAACACCTTGTGGAGTGATGGAAGGTTGTAGATCACTTGGAGCCAATGACTACCCTTCACCAATATTCCTCTTCTTTGATCTTGTGTTACCTGCTACACTCTGAGAAATTGTTTGATTCATGCCACAAAAATCCTCAGCTTGCCAATTCGCAAGTGCGGTATCATTTGGAGTTGTGTTTTGCTGAGATGTCCCTTGTTGCTGATTTGTTTCTTGACTCACTTCACCCTCAACGCCAGTAGTTGTCACCATCAAGGCTTGGTTCAAAGCACCATTGAAGCACATAGATTGGTTGTGAGGTTCATTGCATGGGAAACACCAATCATACTCTTGAGCTATGTTGTTTTGCACTGGCACTAATGCTTTAGAAGCAGATGCAACATTGGGGTTATAGGGCTGAAATGGTCTATTGGTGGGAGGCCTTACTTGGCTTTGATTTGTAGCTGGATTGGGTGGCCTATTGGGCTGGTATGGTGGCCTAGCCTGGTACTGTGCTTGAGGCTGATATGGTCTAGCACTTTGAGCTTGCTTGTCTTTTGATAGTCACCAGCTCATTTCCAAGGTTCTGCAACTGTTTCATAACCTCTTGGAGTTCATTTGAAGCACTAGAGGATGAAGTAGAAGTTTCATTTGAACTTTGATTTCTAGGAGTGGGAATAGGAGCCAAAGTGGGTGCTTGACTAGTGCTTGGATTTTCTAAGTTTGGATACAAGGGCATGGGAGGCCTAGGAGCCAGCTTACCAGCTTGAATAAGACAATTTTCAGCCCTAATGGCAATGCTATAAGCAGCAGGTAAGGTTGTGCCTCCCATAGATTGAATTAACATAGAAATATCAGAATTCAAAGCTTTAAGATAATATAGAAAAGCACCTTCAGTTGTTGGCCTGACGGCCACTGGAATCCTATCCCAAGACCTTTGAAATCTGAAGTTGAAGTCAGTCAGTTGCTCATTGGGAGCTCTCTTGATAGTTGTCAATTGTTCTAGTAGAGACAAATTGTCTCCCTTTTCTCCAAACTGCTCATGGAGAACTATGCATAATTGATTCCAATTTTGGATAAAACCAACTGCAAGGCTCCTAAACCATTGCAATGCCTTCCCTTTGAATGAAGATGCCAGCAATTTGACAGCAACATCCATTTCATTTATCTCATGGATTACACAAATGTTAGCAATGTCTTTGACATGATCACCAGGAGTGGTATGATTTTCTCCAGTGAAAAATGGAATGTTCTTCAATGCTGCAATTGGAACTGGATTCTGTGCATTGAGGGCAAGTGGGCTGCTGCTAGTGAAATTGACAAAGGGATTCGGTGGTTGCACCATTCTGATTGGCCTGAGAACCCTTGTTGATGCGAGAAAAGGTCTACCAGGTGGAGGGGTAGACAAAGTCTGGTTAGGTGGAGATGGTGATCTTTGTGGTCTTGTTCCTCTCCTTCCTCCTCCTGGTGATAGTTGCAAGTGGAAAAATAATCCCCTCTTCTCAAGTATCATACCTAGTTCGAATTATTCTCATATGCCTGGGAAACTTTTGCTACTATACCACTGAATTCTACCCCTTCGGAGTCGCCAGATGTGTTAGATAATGAGCCTGAAAATGCTAGATCTGGCAAGTTACACACCAAACTTGACAATATTAAAAATAGAATTTTAAAACTTTGAAGGACCCCAAAAGATATAGTTCTTCAATTCAGTTATTGGGTATTGTTGTGCAGCTACTAATCCCCAAAAGGTACAGGAAAAACTTAGGTCATGGGCAACTTACAAAACCTGAAACACACCAAGTGCCAGAACTTGGGACATGCTCAACACCTGGGAAAACCCGAAATACTAAAAACCATGAAATTTTGAAAGTCAAAATCTCAAAAATATAAGAATACCCTTTTGAAGATTATCCCCCGATCTATCAACTGGTGAAATTTTGACTTGTTTTGAGCAAGTTAAGCCCTTGAAAATTGATTTCAAAGTTTAGCCTGGAAGGTGAAAAATCTGAAATTGTAAAACCTGCAATTTTTTAAGTCCAAATTTCTTGAAAATTCCTTCAAATCTTGTGGAATGACCTCTTGGTCCCACCGTGTGTGCCAAAACTTTTGATGGTGAATCACAGCACCCCTGAATGTCTGCAACTTGATGGGTTGAGACTCTCAGTGCGATTGCATAACATGGAGCTTTTCCCAAGTGTGGGACCTTGCGAAATCAGAAAAGCTCTCCGGATGAAGGCCGGTTCCTATTCCTCTGTTCAGATGCACACATAAAAATGCAGAGGGTTTACTCAAAACCTAATCTAACTTGCCAAGGAGACAGGGTAAGAAGATGCATAAAAATAAACCTAAACTAACAAAGGTGATGCACCGAGGAATGAAGAACACCTGTCTTGCCAATAAACACAAACCATTAAAATGCAATGCAAGATCATGCACAGATAACAAAATTTGCAGTGAAAGATCAGGAGGATGCAAATGAACATAGAGAGGGTTGAGAATCATCCACAGACATGCATTATTTGCTCCAAAGATTGATACAATACACTATAAAATGCCAAGAGGCAAAGTTGCATTACAGTTTTAGATGGGAGGTTTGAACTCCACAAATTCACCTGCCAAAGAGAAGAAGGGAGGGGCAAAACAAGAATGTCCAACCTTTAGAAAGAAGCCCCTCCTTACAATTTATAGGAAGAATGAGAGAGGGAAGAGAGAGGAAATCCAAATCTACCCCAACCACCTCCAGGTTGCATTTAATTTATCTCATTATGGTGGTAGGTGAGAACCCTAGCAAACTTAAAAAGTGGCGAACTGTATTTTAAATTTTTAAGAACTTGTTCCCACCCAATTAAATATATCCAATCGTAGTTGGATAGAGGACCTCGTAAGCTTTCCAAAAAGTCCAACCTTGCATGAATCCGAGCTCCTTGTGAAAAGTTATGGCCATTTGAATATTTGGGTCAGGGTCTGCTTCCTGTCAGCGCTCAGAATGTTGCACCTCCTGAAGGTGCGCCATAGGTGCATCCATTCTCATGTCAACACCTTCTATCGTGTGCCTCTTACCTGCACTATGGGCGCATCCATTTTCGTGTTGACACCTTTTGTTGTGCGCCTCTTACCTGCGCCATGGGGTGCATCCATTTTCGTGTCGACACCTTATGTCGTGCGCCTCTTACATGTGCCATGGGAGCATCCATTTTCGTGTCAACACCTTCTTCGTGTGCCCTTTACATGTGCCTTGGCGCATCTATTTTCATGTCGACATCTCTTTGTTGTGCGCCCTTTACCTGCGCCTTGGCGCATCCATTTTCGTGTCAACACTCTTTGATGTGTGCCCTTTACCTGCGCCTTGGCGCATCCATTTTTTATGTTGACATCCTCTGATGTGCACCCTTTACCTATGCCTTGGGCGTGAATTTTCATCAGGCTTTGAGTTTCTTTGATTTCCATATTCTTATGCTTGCCTATATCTACCCGGGGGGGAAAGATATATACAACTTCTCACCAAAGTAAAAAAATATATATCAATTTTTGGTCATCCAAATTTTGGGCAAACGGACTATAATCTTATCGGTGTTTTTAAAAAAAAATACACACAGTCATTAGAATGTTTGCATGTTTTTAGGGTTATCCAGCTCTATCTTGTCCATTTTGTACAAAAAATGAGTATTTTAGAATACTAGATGGTCCAGATGCTATGATTCATATTAATATAATTTTGTCTAATTTTGATGTGTATGTATTGCGTAATAATCATGCTACAAGTTGATATTATGTTGTTATTTGGAATATGATGTCATCAAATGGATGACCCTATAGGATAGGTCCATCAACTGTGGGCCTGCACTTACCCACTGACGGTAGGTGATGAACCCTAGAAAACGGCTCAAAAAGTGGCGAACTGATATGTTTATCATTTTGAAGAATGGTTGAATTGGGCTCACTTGGTCAGTTTAAATATATCTGAGCTCCATTTGAACTATTTGAGGACGTTTGTAAGCAGTGATTCCAAAAATCTCCCCACCACGTTTTTGCATTTGTTAAAGATCTTCAAGCTTTTCTAGTGAAAAGTTATGACACTTTGGTTGTCTAAATATCTGGGTTTTGAGGTTTGCTTTGGCAATGTCAGCGCTTTTCAGAATGTTGAATCGCCTTTCTCGATAGGTGTGCTCAAAGTTGCAGACACAATGCATTTGGAGGTCGAAAGCTATATCTGGGTTGAGATTAGGGATCCAAAGGCTGCATCCATATGCTTGCATCAGGGACAGCTCTTTGGACGTGCACCAGCTATACCTGCGCCATTGTTGGCGCGAATTTTCCCTTGGTCGACACTTGGGCGTTGTTATGCGCTCTTTACCCGTCTGCCTTGGTGATGTCACTCTCTATGTTATACGTGAAATGGCGCACGAATCCTTTCCACCAATTGTGGGACCAGGTGAAAATTGATACCTCGTGGCAAGCACGTAAACCATTTTCAATGTCTTGACATCCTTTGTTGTACGCCCTTAGGACAAAGTGCCTGATAAGCGCATCCATTTTCACTGTAAGACATCCTCTTGTTGTGCGCCCTGTAGACCTGCGCCTTGGCATGCATCCATTTTTGTGTCGACATTCCTTTGTATGTGTGCCCTTCAACCTGTGCCTTAGCGCATCCATTCTTTGGAAAGGGTCGAAGGGTCCTTGTGTTGTGCACCCTTAACCTATGCCTTGGTGCATCCATTTTTGTCGGGCTATTGAGTTTCTTCCTGATACTCCCTATATTGCTTCTGCTTGTCTATATCTACCAAGTGTTGCTTTCAGATATATACAACAGTAAGCGTATCTGTCATAGATTTCAATTCCTCTTTAGATGAGTTGATATTTAATAGGATATATGTGACCTTTGAACTTGAGTTTCCTTAAATGTATAGTTTGTATACGGATCAAATTGGTTTTCGTCAATGGAGTTCATGGATCCTAAACTCTAGGCTTTGACTTTTGCATAATGTTTCTTGTTTAAAGTGCCTAGGTCTATACCTAGGAAAGTCTGCAAAGCTCAGTTGTCAAGATCTATAGGTTACTGAGTTGTTGTTGGATCCTCAACTAGGTTTGGTCCTTCTTCTTCTAAAGGTCAAATTCTCTTCGTATTGGAGGGGAAGCTTCTTCCACTCATCTCATGTTCTATCTTGTTTCTTTGAAGCACTTAAAGTGAGGGGTATTCAGTGATGGCCCTACCCACTTTGATCAGTGGACTTATGTTAACCGGAAGTGGAAGTGTACCCCACATGTTAAAGGATTATATGTCCATATAAGATGAAGGGGGTGTTGCTCTCCTTAGTAGTGTCATTTGTAGGTAATAATGGTTCATTCTCGGTGGGTAATTTGGCCCCTTCTTCACATTCACCCGTGCCAGTTTAGCTCTATAATTATTTCTAAGGAGAAACTCATCTAGTAGAGTACTTGTCATAATTAAAGTCTACGTAATGTGATTCTAATTCGTTTCCCACTATGGTCTACCATTAGGTCTAACCTTTCCTTGTTCTCCCGAAGATAGTGGTCCTGAATCTTTTCATTATGGTTAATTAATGTCTAATGTATCTTTGACCCTTGTCTGAAAAGAGCAGTTTCCTAAGCTTGTGACCACTTGAATCCTCATAGGTGTTAGAAGGGTTTTCTCTTATATAATTCTCATTTGACGTGTTGGCTTGGGAGCCATGTTTTCGTGATAAGTTTCACTAAGGTAAGTACTAGCAGACATTGTTTATGTAGCTCAATGACTAACCCCCAAGTGTATGGCTTTCTACAAGGTATGTCAAGGTGATGTTGAGTAAATTATACTATAGTGAGAATATCAATGTAGATAGAAAGATGTCATGCAGTCTTCTTTATCAAGGAAACAATCGTTATGGTACACATAACTTAATGTAATGAAGTACTTCCTAGACTTTTTGTTACCAAACCTAATACCTGTAAAAACGCCAGATGATTAGCGACAATGATGTATCCAATATGTAAGTCAAGTTTAAAGGAACCCTGAACAAGGCCTAAGCAAATACATGACGTTAAATGCGATCTCCCAATCACAGATATCCCTTGAGCAAGGTATACCTAGAAACTATTTTAAGACCTATGCTGATCAAAGATGAACCCAATCTACGATTTGTGAAATGGACAGTCGTGAATATATCACCAAGTGTATGTTAACATCCACCGTGATACATTAACCAAGCATGAAAGGTGTTAGATATCATGAAAAATGTTATTGATGATAACATGCACAAATGGTAGTTATCTAGCACCTTTCAAGAAGAATCGAGATGTAATAATCAAAACTGAAACAAAAAAATTTCTCAAAGTATAGCAAGGAATAGTTAAGAATCGTGTGAGTAGCGTAACCGTAGAATATAGGGGATTTATGTTGAATCTTCTCACAAAATGAGAATAAGATGTAAATATTGAAATTGTACATGATACGATGACAAACAAGCTAACTATCAACTCTATGAAGAAGTCCACAGATGATGAACCATGCGACTAACTATAATGATGAAGATTGATATTGGGTATCAAGATGGAAGGACCTTGGCTACACAATATACAAGATGTGAAAACACCTCCACTCACTTTAGACATTTAACTAACCCAGCCGCAAACATGGATGGGTGTAAACAAACAAAAAAGTGACGATCACGGACTCTAATAAAAATGCACAATGTATGCACCTTTCTCACCCTGAATAATGGGAGATGACACATGTAAGGGTAGTTGATCAAACCTATTTTGAAAAAAACCAAGCACTGCTTAGGCAGAGCTTCGCCTCATCCGAAGACAAGAATAAAACTAAGAAAAAATGATAAAGAAAAAGCTAGTCTTAGTTTGGCAGATGTTTCGCCTCGACACTAAAGAGAAGTCAAAACTCAGGTGAAGGGTTATACGTCACACGTTTCTCAGAAACAAGGTTCACAATTCTAGATGAGTTGTCTCTTTGTGATGGCTGGTAACACAACAAGGACTAGTAAAGTGGGATCCAAGAAAAAAATGGCTTTCCTAGGTAAGTTCTCTCAACCTAGGTGTTACAAAGTAGTGCCACGAGTGGGGCGCGATTTACCCAAAAAAATCACACTGCCTAGTTTTGGGAGTATCTCGGCTTTACTTTAGCCCCCTTCAAGCATAGTGGGCAACTAGTAAATGCATCCATTGTGTACTTTTAAAAGGGTCGCCACATAGGGACAAACAGTAAACTCTATCTCACAAAGGAAACACTAATCAAGTAGGATAAGTGCAGATCGCTTCCTGTTTCGTCCATGAAGGTTACATCTTGCGGTGGACTACTTTAGGGGCTCCTGGAAACACCCCCATTATTACAGCTTAAGGCGTTATGCCAAAGGGGTTATGTTCCAGTTGAGGCGGATAGGGACGTACCCTTTTCTGAAACCTACAATACAATGTTTTGAATATGGTGTGTCTTTTTATCTTGCTTAGCTTAGGTTTGGTTTTAAGTAGCACGCCATTTGGCACCCTGTATAGACATATGTGCATTAGAAGGTTTATGTGATTTTTTTAAGCCTTTCTTTGACAAGCGATAGGTCCTTTAGACAACAAGTTGTTAGTAATTTTCCAATTTATAGGTTTATGTCAAGAAAGAGAGTTTTTCACTTTTCTTTTGATTCCTAAGATTGCCAAAAAGGCACAATGAAGAGCATACGCAACGTGAAAAAAATCCTATTGAAATCACATGAAATTTTTACTTCATATCTATTATAAAACAAGGGTTTTTTGAACAATGTATATGTGTTTTGTATAAGTTTTTTTGATTCTCCAAGATCATCCTTGGAAGGATGCAAGGAGAAGAGAATACACAATAAATAATCCAACTAAAAAGTAAAGAAAATCTTTTCAATCAATGAACCATACAAAATTCTTGATAAATGTTCATTCCTTTAAACCAAAAGTGAAAGATGAAGTTTCCAATTTACCAAATGCTATAAAATGAAGACTAAATTTGTTTTTGATTCTCAGATCCCCTAAGGTGCAGAGAAATCATACAAAACTTTAATCCCAATTCTATAGAAATGGAAACTTCAAATCAAAGGACCATTGAAAAATACTTTGTAAAAGGTTCATTCCCTTAAGCATAATGAATAATCAAGTTTCCCAATTTAATCCCATGTTAACAAGATAGAGATACATTGTTTTTTTGTTCTCAAGATCACCAAAAGGTGGCAAAGAAGATCATACACACTCTTTGGGTCTAAATCAAGTAAAGCATGGAATACAACATTCAATCAAAACATTAGACAGGTAGAAAATAACCATTTTAAATAACATAAAGTTAAAACTCTGAAACTTTTGTAAGTAAAATCCTGAATTTATGTTTTCATTTCATATTTAACTTTACACTCAATACCTTTCCAACTGCAAAAAAAAAAAAATGGAGTCATTTCGATTTGTTGAGCAAAGGTTTGGCCTTCGGAAGATGGGTTCGCTATGCTCTTATCTCATAGTGGGTGTGCACTTGACATGCACTAAAAATGTCACAAAAACGTCCCTTAATCTTACAAAATGGGAAAAAATTTCAACCAAGATCAATTTTGACAACACCCATCACAGTAAATCTATGAATAAAGCTCAACCTATCAACATTACCATACATGCTTAAAGAATTTAAAATTTTCAAGAAATTGACAAAACTAGCATGTAAGAATGATGAAACAGTAGCTCTAAAAAATGAAACCATGATGCAATATTGAATTTTCTCACCAGATTTTAAATTTTGATAGCAACCCACCAATATACTGTAAATAGATACTCAACACTATCAAACCCTAACCTATATGCTCAGAATTGAAAATGTTCAAGAAATTGACAAAACTAGCATGTAACATGATTAAAAAGTAAGTTCTAAAAATGAAAACCTGGAGAAATCTTGAAATGGTTTCGCCTCAATTCCCAATTTTGACAGCACTTCACCTCCTTTATATCCAGATGAATACCCAACACCATGCAACTCAACAAAACAAAGTTAAAAAAACAGTTAGATCAACATGTTAAAAAGGGTTTAGTAACCAAAAATAAAACTTAACTACAAAAACTTGAAATTAAGGTTAAAGGACAATGGAGTAATTCCCCCAAGCATGCAACAATGTGTGCATTTATACTTTGCTTAATGCTAACTCAAATGAAAACAGAACGACACCAAATAGCTCTACAATTTAGCTAACACAAAACTAAACACCACATGATTAAGACTAAACAGGGTTACTCTAACATTCATCAATACAAACTTTGAAACTAACAATGCTAATTCTAAAACTTCTCTATTCTATACCACAAATAAATGAATGGACCTCAGTGAAGCTTCCCTGGCTATCAAAATAGTTGTCCGTGATATTCCAAAACCTAGGAATTGTGGCTAATCAAGTTTGGGCTACCAGACCCTTTTGACACCTCCCATATGACCCAAGACACTTCAAGAAAGAGGCTAACTCTTCCAGAGATGAACTCCTCAAAGGCCAAGGTGCAAGCTCTTAGTCTCTTTGCGATATGCTTTGGCATTTGCTCTCTAGAACGTTTTAGGTGTAGTAAAAGGTAGGTGGAGGTCTATTATCCAAAGGTAAAAGGATTCAACCACCTTCTCATAATGTGGGATAAAGGTAAAACATGATTAGGAATGCCATCAGGTTGCTTTATTAAAGGTAACTTACTTTAATGAAGAGTTAATACTGTTTATCAAGTCATGGGAGTTGGGGGGTATTTTAGTTAAGCAAAGGTGAATTAATTATAGGTAAGGGTAAGCTTCTCGAAGCTAATTAGAGGACTATTGTGCGATTCTAGGTTTATAAGGGGATTAAATCAATTAATATTGATTATTGGTTAAAGTGGACAGGTAAAAGCCTAATTAGTTACTAAAAGTAATTAGTCTAAGTAGAGGTGATTTATTAACAGAAGGTCTTTAATTAGGGCATTGTGGATAGGTAACTAATTATTAGCCTTAGTGTAATTATTAATGATGAATGAGGGAAATAGTGTTTTTTTGACGATATGTCCCGTTGATTTGGGAAAGGGATATGAGCATATTTAGTATTTACATTGCTTGGGCGTATTATAGGTTGTCCCTCCACAGATAAAGGTTTTTTCTTTATCAGTTTAATAGTTAGGAAGATAAGTTCCTCTGTTTTACACTGGGGGGTCCATGGTGCATGGTAATAGGACTTTTTTATTAAAAGATGGATTCAAGGTGTAACCCTAAAACGATATATCAATGATACCATCCCGATTTTGGTCATATTAACCCTAGTTTTTCCCCTGTAGTTTTGGGATATGATATTTCTTCTAAATAGTGCTAGATCATTTGCTCTCTAATTGGTACTGACAACCTCCTTAGGGTCAAATCCAGGTTAGCTTTATGGTATATTTTTTTTTCTCAACAGATAGATTCGAATTCCTGACCAGTCATGTGGCAATCTGAATCTAAAAATTGGAGTAGTTCAATTGAGTATGATCCTTTCAAATGAGATGCTCAAAATTTCACAAGCTTGGGAAATTTTTCTAGGAAATGTCCAAGTACCAAAATCTCTGAAGAAAATGATGAGAAGAAGAAGAACACAATAGATCAAAATAAATATAAGAGTTCTTATACCAAAAATTTTGCGGACCTGATCTAGAACCATAAGGGTTTAAAAAATCCTAAAGTCAGTAAAGGATCTGAGAATGATCCTCCACCTTTAAAATACATGCAAATTTTAGGAGGTTCCTACAAAACTTCAGTTATAAATACATAGGTTTACAAAACTCTGTGGAGACCTAAAACTCCACAAAACAAGAAAGAAACCCATGAAGCTGAAGGTAAGGGAGATGATACTATGGAAGAAAAAAATTTGATCTCCATATTTAGGTGGAAGAGGAAAATAAATTGGTCAAGATCCAAATGACCCAAAGATCATACAATATTGAACTCCAAAAGGGTGATAAATGTCCTTAGGAGGGACGCATAATGGAGGATCACTCTGAGATAATCACTCAAACTGTTAGAGATTTAAATCTTGTGTTATTATTAAAAACTATAGATAAAGAATCATTTTTTAAACAATTTAGTACCACACTTGCAACAAAACCTCTCTCTTTACAACTACTAGAAATATCTGCAATGGCTAGTGCTCATGAAGCGAAAAATGAGTAGCAGATAAACAACAAGCCAACAAATATTTTTTAGTCAGATCTGGATAAAATGAAAACTAGGCAGAAAGCCATCCTAAAATTTTCTAAATTGGAAAAAGGGGAGCTAAACCATCCTTAGAATCACATCTTGATAGATTGTAGCAATTCACTATCCCCATAATTTAAGTAGGTGAAATCTAAAACTAGAAGAAAAAAGGATTATAGGGGGTTCCAAATTCCCTCTTATATGATAAAAAGAAGACACTTGATAATTGGGAAACCTCTTGTTCTAGAGTAACCAGCTTGGCCAAAAGGTATGCTAATACAAGTGCTAACTCATTAAAAGGTAGGCCATCAAATTAATGAGCAAAGAAAAAAAAGAAATCATAGGACATTATAGATGTGACCCAATCTACCTTGGACCATCTGGTAAACACCTCTCCCAAATTTTTCCGATGAAGGTTGTCTCTTGGAATATTAGAGTCCTTAATGGTGGAGGAAAAGAAAGAAATCTCAAAGAGTTGAGGAAAAATTATATACCTACCATTATGAAAATTCAAGAAACTAAAATGATCTCTAAAGATCTGAATATTTTTAAAAGAAACATTTGGAAAAAGGATGAAATTTATAGTGTGGATTCTAAAGGAGAATCTAGGGGTATTGTTATTCTATAGGATCCCTCTATTATTTCACTTAAAGTGATTCTTACATCTTATAATCATCTTTTTGTATCCTTTCATTTGGCTGACAATTCTCTTATCTAGAAAGATCTGAACAAATTTGGAAGAAATATTCCTCGCTTCCACTAGATGATCATAGGGGATTTCAACACCCATCTCACTCCTTCATAAAAAAAGGGGGTTCCTTTGAATTTACTACTGGCATAGAGGAATTTTCTGATTTTATTTCTTCCTCAAACCTTATGGACATGGATCTGCATGGTAACCCATTCACATGGTCTAATAGAATATTAGGTGAAGATCATATTCAGGACAGATTTGATAGATCTCTCATATCTATTGATTGGATCATGAACTAAGGTTTTCATATATCTTCCCTTCCTAGAATTGGTTCTGATCACAACATCGTATGTTGTAAAGTCTATTTGCTTTTGACAAGCCAAGCCACTTCCTCTTTCAGTTTTTAAAAAATGGTGGTTTTGATCATGTTGATCTAAAGATAAAATTAAGGAAGGTGGGGAAGTATAATGTTAAGGACTTCCCTCATAGTCTCATTTATCAACTCACATAACATTAAAAAAAGAAAATTAGAATATGGAACAAAAAGGTCTTTGGAAATATCTTCAATAAAAAAACTAGGTTAAAGAGGAGTTAACATCCTTGGAAAAAAGGTGGATTCTGAAGGTATGTACTATGATGACTATATTTAGAAAAATCACTTCTTTCTGATTTTCATAACCTTTGTGCCTATGAAGAGTCCTTTTGGAGACAAAAATACAGAGCTTTGTTGCTAAAGGAAGGTGACCGTAATATTAAATTTTCCCACATGAATACTCTTAATCATAGAGCTCATAATAGAATTTTAGAAGTCTTCTTGATTGATGGT
The DNA here is from genome assembly GCA_019776745.2 of Taxus chinensis. NCBI lineage: Eukaryota > Viridiplantae > Streptophyta > Pinopsida > Cupressales > Taxaceae > Taxus > Taxus chinensis. Next base: position 1,314 of record JAHRHJ020001498.1, on the reverse strand, counting down.
TCTGTCACTATGAATCAAAATGTTATATAAAAGAGAAGAAAGATATTTATTGCTCAAAATATGTTAAATTATTACAGTCCTTATTCTAAATTTGTTGTTGACATTTTTGTAGACTCCAATCCTAGTAATTTGTATTCTAAAGAAGACTTCCACAATCTTACTAAGCCAGTTACTATTGAAGAATTACAGAAGGCTATATTTTCCCTTGAAGGTTAAAAATCCCCAGGGCCTGATGGTTTCTTAGCCAAATTCTATCAGCATTTTTGGGACATTTTCTCTATTGATCTTCGCAAGGTTGTTAATGAACTTTTTAGAACTAGAAATATTCTTAAGGAGATCAACAATACCTTCATTGTATTGGTCCCAAAGAAACTTGGTGCTAAGGATTTCAAAAAATTTAGGTACATAAGTCTTACAAATGTTTTATAAAAAATATTTACAAATACTATGGCTTCATAAGTTAGCCTTTCTGAGACTCTAATCCAAACAGCAGGGTTGGTTTTGTCAAAGGGAGACTAATGTCAGGATGGGTTCCGGGTAGTGAGATCACAAAACCATTTTCTTATGGAAAAATTAAAAGTAGTATGGTTAGTTAAAGCTGGACATGAACGGAACAGATTGAGGTCCGATAAGGAGTTCTGAGATATTCCATTGAGATGAAAAATGCTGGAGAAATTTAGATTCACTTCTCACTTCATGAAGGTTATCAAGTCTTGTGTTTCCACTCCAAGATTCTTTGTCATTGTGAATGATTCTCTAGTAGGTTTCTTCACCAGTAGTTGGGGCATTAAGTAGGGAGACCCAATCTCCCCTCTTCTCTTCATCATTATGGTTGATATCCTTAGCCCCACCATTACCAGAGCAATTTATCTTGGCTACCTTAAGGGTCACAAGCCCACGTCCTTCGAGATTATTGTCTCTCATCAAAAATTTGTTGATGATACCATTGTGCTTCTTCTTTCTTATCTTTTGGATGATAAAATGATGAAACTCATTCTTAAGTATTATGAAGATGCTTTGGGACAAAAGTTTAACTTTGAGAAGAGCTATTTATATTTATTCAACACTTCCCTCAATCATCAAAGGAAAATTGCACACATTTTGGGTTATGAGATTAATTCTCTCCCTAAAAATTATCTTCGACTTCCTTTTGGGGACTAAAAAAGTTTCCATGACTGTCTGGAATACTCTTCTTAACAGTTTCAACAATAAACTTGTTGGTTGGAAGGAAGTTATTCCTTCTAATGCTAGAAAATGTTACTCATTAAAGTGTTCTGCAAAATTTTTAATTTAGCTAGGTCCCTGTTCTTATTA
>JAHRHJ020001497.1:0-22425 GCA_019776745.2 Taxus chinensis | reverse complement strand
GGTAGCATAAGCACATTTTTTGTTTTAGTGTACCATCAATTTGGATTTTTCATATTACAACCAATCCATCGTGTATGATCCAAATCTAGGAATTATTTGGTTACATATGTGCCTTATGGTTGTGGGTAACCTATTTCTTCTGAATCTAACAGTTCTTTCTTTACTTTACAGTTTATTTTATTGTTTTACCCTTTTGTCCTTAACATCTATTATAGTCTAACATCTGGTTCTTAAGGTCCTTTCCCAAAAATCCAATAAAAAAGAAGTCTCTGCACCTTTACATGTGTCATCCAAGAATATTTCTCTCACTTTGATCTTGAAAACACACCAATCTTGGCTTGATAGATCAAACTTCATAAATTGCAAATTATCTTCCATACTGACCTGAAACTTTACACCACCACTATGAAAACGTCTGTTAACTTCCTCTAACTCTTATCTCTCATAAATTCTATTCTCTCTTTAACCACTAGGACTTTACCTAACTAGGCCTTAGGATTTTCCCCTACTTTAAGTCACAACCAAGTGAACTAGCCATAACTCATGCATAAAACCACAAACATATCGCTACATGCTAAATACAGTATTAAATAGCATATGATGTCTCCAAGGGATCACCATGTCTGTAAGTGACTATCATTTCCCATAGGAACATCAAGAAGTATAAGTAGGTTCTAGTTGAGACCTGGAAAAAGTAGATAAACATCATACTGGTGCATAAATGTCTTCAAAAGGATCCTAAAAGAACTTTGAGATAAACACGTCCAGTCCTTTGCCCTACTTGCAATGATCTCATATATCATTGCAAGTGATCATAAATTCCTTATTAGGCTCTAAGCACCTATATTAGGTCTAGATGAAGACATACAAACCCTACTCAGCATGTATGTCACTTGAAGCTCTCACGAGTGTATCAGAAACGCTCCCTCCTCATGGCTCCTATGTATTGACTATGCTTCTAATCCATCAACATCTTTATCCACCTGATATTCCCTATATTGACTAGGTACAAAGATTAGCCTACTAGGGCACATTCTCATTTTTTTTATCCTTGAAAGCATATCACAATACACCTTTTTTACCCTTGAAAAACATCATCTAAGCTCCCTCTAGCAACTCCCCTCAGCTCATACGCCTTTTTCATTAATGAGCTTTTAAAATCAATGAAACTCTAACTTTACTCCATCCCCAACATATTACAGATAGCCTTAGAGTCATGACAAGTTTCCATCAGGTTGTTTGAAGTATTCCGTATTGCCCAAAGAGTCCAGGGGAATATGATTTGTTATAATTTTTTCTGCTAGGGGAGATTACCTCTATGCAAAATGATTTTTTCTTGAGATTGATGTGTCTTGAGAAATTGAAAATTATGTTTGTGTAACTTACTACTAAGGGTTTTGGCCTCCATAATCGCAATACATAGAACGGTTGGATCTTCCAAACTTGTTTTTTATCAAATCCCGTATCAACGTAATTAGCCTGTTTATTATTAAAAGTAGTAAGAAATCTTAGGAGAAGATCAAACCCTTCCTAATTTTCAATGGAGCTGATGTTTAGAATCAGGGGTTTCCATTAATTTCCAATCGTTTTGTGTCATCGGTCTTGCTTCCACAAGGTGTCTCTTTGTCAAGGTTCCATGGGTTCACTCCTCAAGCTTTTTAGAAAATTTTTGCATATTGTAGACATATTGATCCGATTTGTGACAATGGTATCTACTTGGCCAATAGCTAGGATACATTCTCACTAGCCTAATGGTGATCACACTTCATTTAGCCACTCTAAAGCATTCTTGCTAACTTTCCCACTCAAAATTGGATGTTTGTCGCTCTAAGACGTTAGGGAAGGATGGGAAATGTATCCAGATAAGCCATTTCTTCAAGTATTTTCCTAGCAAAGGTTATGATTTTTGTCTACCAGGCTTCCAAACGGTGGATTTAAAATCAACTTCATTGGTCCCTTTGTTATTTTCCTTGGGGTCAGGGAAGAAACATAGATCTCCAATATCTAGTCGGCCCTTTTAGAGCTCAAACTTGCTTACTTCCATGGGTGTATTAATTTACCAAATAGTATTGATTTCTACAAGCTCAATCACCTTAACATCCCGGATAACAGTTGCCTATTTATCGGACAAAAGGAAAACTCGTTATGCCATCTTTTTGGTTTTCAAAAATCTCAAACCATTTGGGCTTGGATTCATGCATTTCTTTCATCCATTTCGGGCAAATCCCTTCTTCCAACAAAAAATTTTCCTAGGGGATCGGTCAGGTTGTCTCATGGCATACCCAAGGGACCTTATGCGTTTAGAGTGAAAATCCTTTTTCTTCATATTGGAAGGAGTGAAATTTTTTTCTCTTTGGGCTCATAACAGATGTAGATTGACAATATTTTGGCTTTTAACAAGGTGATACAATGTATTTTTTTGGAAGATACAATTCCAAGATCAAAAAGTGGCCACTGGTAGTGGTCTACCCTAGACTCTTTGGATCACTAGGGAAAAGACCTTATTGCATATTGTGTGAGTTCTAGCACCTCTTACTATTTGAGCCTCCCTCTTCGAGGGGTCGCGACCATGGCAAAAATTATTCTTTGTGCATCTTTCTAACCTTTTTCGGTGGGGATTTTTCCACTCTCCTCATCTAATTCAATAGGGGAGGACAAGGATTACCACCTCGTTTCCCCATAGAGAACTACCACACCAGATCCTACCAATTCCCTTAGTTGACATGGGCCATTTCCGTGCTTGGGGAAAGACAATCACTACAATAAGCGGGTAGTGTCGGTGGAACACGGATGGGATCCCATTCCCAATGGGAAATTACCTTCTGGAAGCAAGTGGGCAATCCCGACGCTAGAGATCCTTTTGCCTTGGGCTCTTTTGTGGTTCGAACCTATGCATGTTTAATTACATTTTTATTTTCCATGTGGGTCTCATTTTTTATTGTTTTGATTTTATTTTATAGGGTGAGTTTTTACACCTTGAGCCATACTTCTATCCAGTACTCTATTTGTGATCGTGTACTATCTTATTAGTTATTTCTTGAGGAACACTATACTTTTTAGTTCAAGTGAATAACTTTGTCATGGGACGAATCATAAATAATCTTTTTACCCTAGCGTTGAAACTTTCTAAGGTTTTTGATTTATTTAAAAAATTTAACCATTTAATAATATAACAAAATCATGAAAACTATTTTTTATTGAGAAGGTAAGGATGATTTGAAACAATTGAGGGCCTATTACCCATTGATTGATACACAAACATAAAACTTAAATTCGTATAAATTTACAATTTGTCCAACTTTTTAATAGGTCGATGTGACATTCTTACTCCGAACATTGAACCTTTTCATTCCATGTGTCTCTTTTTATCCTGCCAAAAGGCTAGGATGATTGTTTTCACACTAGAAAATCTTTTACTATTTACCTTCATTAGATTTCCATGTTTGTATTTAAATGCTGCTAGACTAAAGTTTGTAGTTTTTATTTTGTATTTATGGAAAATTTCTATTGGCTATTCCCTTTATTTACCACTGTAGAGGGGAAAAGTGGATGCTCTCTTGCACATTGAATGCATTTACTATGAACCATTTAATGCATTTATTCTGAACCATTTAATGCACGGTAGGCTTCTTGTGGGCTTGAGGATGAAATGGTTTCATGCCTTCAAAGTATACTTGTTCTGCTCCATTTTCATCCACTATCTGAAGACCAGCTAGTTTGAAGAACCCAAGGTGAAACTCTTTTCCCTTTTTTCTGCACTGAAAATGTGTTCTCTGCTTTAGATTCTTTGTCTTTCTAGTTTTGGATTTTTGTGGCTTTTTTTTATATGTTTTTTTTCTATGGAATGACATTCGCCATCTTTCCTAGCAGTATAGCATCTCAGCCACCATTGAAATGGAATTAGCTAAAGCACTTTCTCCAGGCAGCAGATACTTGCAAACTTAATCTGTTTCCTTTTTGGAATCCTTGACTATATTCAATTTTGACATGCAAAATATTTTCTGGAGTGATATTACTAAGAATGTTTCACATTAAATTATTGAATTGAAATATGTATTTATTCACAATGTGTTATTAAAATTTAGTAAAGCCATTATCTTCTTCAAATCTATCTATATCTAAAAGAAACACTTATTTCTACCTTCATCATCTCTAAAGAAATCTTTGCGACTCCTCAAACTCAAAAGTAAAATTGTTGGCGAATGCTATTGAAGGATACCTTGCCTAGTTGATCAGGAGGATGGAAACATCCATTTCAGTTGTAACTTTTGTGTGAAGCTTTCTCAACTCCAACAATGCTAGCACCATTCTGATTATGTGTATTTCAAAAATCGACCTTTAAGGAGTAAAATTCCTATAGCGTTAGGTGGTGGTTACCTTCTTGAGTTTCAGAAGTTCAAGCATTAGATAACATGAATCCCACCACAATACAAAGGACTTAAAGGAAACGGAATTAAAATTATAATGCCGCAGAGGATAACATAAAACCAACCACTAATAACAAAGGCCTCAAGAACAAAATTAAAAATGGATGGATAACCGCACAACCACAACCACTATAAAAAAGGCGTTAAGGTAATGGAGTTTAGAAGTTGCTGATGGGGTTTTACTGTTGAGGCTACTGAAAGGGAATGAATGAAACGAGGATCTATGGAAAACCGCATAATCTATTGAATCTACAGAAATCTTCCAAAAAAACAATAGGAAATAAAAATGCGTGGATTTTAACTGATCCAAAACAGGGGAAAATGTAAGGAAGGCTACAGAAAAATTTATACCAGCAAAAGACATAACACTCTGGCTGGGGGAGAAATAACACAGATCTGGATTGAAATTGCTTGAGCAATACAAATATATTTGTCAATAAGAAAACAGTTACAATGCACACCAAACATTCATTCATACATTAACAACATTGAACAAGTGAAGGAATTCTTTCAACAAAACCAGTCTAGACTGACATGGGGACTGTGAATTTTTCTTCTTCTCCCAAATTGATGTTTTTACCTTCTTTTCTGTGTCTTCCTTCATTCGTTCTTTATTTTTTTTTTTCTTCTTTTTTATTTCTTCGGTTCTTTTTCTCTTTCTTACTCTCCCTCTTACTACTTCTCCCACTTAAAAAAAATGCTATTAATAATTAAAAACCTACAAAAAATTGACTTGCAAGTCAACTACAAAATCTATGACAAGGGAGATTATCCGGGGAGATAATCAACCAAAAAAAATGTGCAGCAAATCATGATTCAATTGTATCTGATAGCACAATCTTGGAAAGGCAAATAGGAGGGCACAAATAAAGTCTGATTTGAAGTTCACAATCCCCTGTAAGTATGAAACTACTGCAGATCATTAGAATAGAATTCAAGTTGTTAAAAAAACGTTGTAGCATTTCCGTAGCTACCTAATGTTTTCCGGAGCTGCTAGCTTGTGCCAAGTCACAAAACTTCTAAGACCAATCATAAAACTACTCAAATGTCCTCTTTGCCAGTGCTTTAGTTAAAATATGTCAGCCAGCTGATCTTCAGACCTGCAAAATAAAGGACCAATGCCTTGTTGCTTACAAGCTTCTCTGATAAATGAGACCTTGTATCAATATGCTTAGTTCTCTGTGAAACAACATGATTTTTTTTTAGATAATGCTATGGCATGAACTGTTAATCACCAGAATATTGTAGTTAGTGGTCCTTTTGATCATGCATCAAATTTTCAAACATCCTTCTCATCCAAACAAACTTGACACGCAACACTGTGGCTGGCCACATACTCAGCTTCAGCTGAAGAAAGAGTCACAATGGGTTGTTCTTCGGATTGCCAATGACACAACACCTGTACCAAGTGAAAATATTCCGAAGTGATTTTTCCTATCATCTATGCTTCCTCCACAGTCACTATCAGTGTACCAACAAGACCGAAATTAATTAAAGTGGAATACAAAATACCAAAAAATCTTTGTACCATGACATACATCAATATCCTCTTATCGGCTTGCCCAATGTGAGTCTTTTGAAGACTTCATAAACCTTGAAATAAGGCTTACACCATACATGATATTTGGCCTTGTGGCTGTTAGGTACATAAGGCTTCCAACCAGCCTCTTGAACAATGTAGGATCCACACATGCTCAATCATCTTCCTTGCTTAACTTATCACTGTCATAAACGGTGTGGGATAACTTGCACCTCTTACCATATTAAATATCTTCAAAAACTTCATTTGAATATTTAGATTGAGAAATAAATATACCATACATTGGATTGATGACTTCAATCCAAGGAAATACTCAGAAGGACACAAATTAGTCATTTTCAAAATGCACTCTTCATTACTGATTTGAAGGAATCGTTGTTTAGGAACACCGGTAAAGATTACATCATCCAATACAAGTAAACAATCAAAGTTTACCTTGCTTATTGACCGGGATGTACAATGTCAGTTCACAACCACTCCTTTGGAAACCATTTTGAATGAGATAGGGAGTCAATGCGGCTTATACCAGCTCTTGGAGCTTGGCTTCCAATCCATATTAGAGTGCCTTCTTTAAACCGGTACACCTTGTCTTCATGACCTGGTATCTCATAGCATATTGGTGGCTGTTCCCACATAGAATCTCCTATAAATAGCCATTAGAAAGTGTTACTTTACAGCCATTTGATATAACAGGCCACTTGTTGGGTCAGCAATAGCTAAAACAGTCTAACTTCCAAACCGGAAAAATGGAGAAACTGTCTCATTGAAGTCTATACCAGGAATGTTTGTGTCAATCCCCTTGCAATAAGCCCTTGCTTTCATTGGCTTTTTTTGCCACTTTCATCATCATTTGTTTAGTTATAAATCCATTTGACATAATTAATCTCTTCCTCCGGTAAATCAACAACTCCCATGTTTGTTTTTCAATGATTCAATCTCCTCATCCATGGATTATGCCCATTATATCAAACAACTCATTAGCCTCTTCAAATGTTATGGATCATCCGCATATGAGAAAACGAACAACAAACGGCTGAAACTGAATTTGTAGTTGTCAAAAACATTATACAAACTCACTCAAACCATTGTTTTTCGTGGCATCATGATGATAAGTGGATCCAGAGATGAAGAACTACTTGGAGTGCTAGATGGTGTTTCTCCAAGGATGCCAATTGCTGTAGATGCCAGTGTAGATGCTTGTGAAGTTTGTTGTGTTGTTGGTGTGGACAAACAACCTTGAAGATCTCCTTGGTGTGAATGAAGGTGTAGCTTGAGCTGCACTTTCGTGGAGGTACCATCTTGTATTGGAAGGAGCGTGCTGTTTGAGTTATATTTTGGTGTGGGAAACCACTCATCTGCCATAGTTCATTTGGGACAATAGCCTCATTCTGGACAGTTTCCTCTCATGCTCCATCCCATGCTTCATCCTCCACAAACTGAACATCACGACTGATTATAACTTTTGTATTGAAGGATCAAACAAACTTCTATTGCTTTCTGTTCTTTGAGTAACCAACAAATATAAATTTTGTCCTATATCTAATTCCTCCTCAACTTCATTTGGAACATGCGCCTATGCTATGAATCCAAATACCGTCATATGAGGAAACACTATGTTTCCTTATTTCAAGCCTCTTGAGGGGACTTTGTTTCTGTGCTCTTGTTGGGAACTAGTCATGATGTAAACAAATGTTGCCACTGGCCTTCATCCCAATATTATTTGGTAGATGTTTGGTTGCCATCATAATACGAGCCATGCTACCTAATGTTCAGTTCTTCCTCTCTGCACACCATTTTGCTTGAGGTTGTTATAGTGGTTGTAAATTGCTTATGTATGCATGAGAATCTACAAAAATTATAAATTCATAGATATAAATTCAACTTACCTCACTAGCCATCAGTCATAGAACCTTGATGTAGTGGACGATTTGCGTCTCCACAAGTGCCTTGAACTGCTGGCATACGCAAAGCAATCAGAGTTGTGTTTCAAGGAAATTAAACCCACGTTTGTTCTGTGAAAAACATCCATAAAAGTAAGAAAATAAGTGTTAGCCTCATATGAGATGGGTTTGTCATTTGCCCACAAAATCTGAATGGCAAGTGGAGTTGTAGCTTTATTTGCCTTGCCAATCGGAAATGACTCTCTATGTTGTTTGCTCATAATACATCCTTTACAAACGCTTTCCGGTTTCTCAATTAATGGCAAACCTTTTACCATATTCTTCATATGAAGTAATTTTAGTGCTCCAAAATACAAATGCCCAAATCTAAAATTTCATAGCCAAGAATCATCCTTTACTACTGTTTGAAACACTGCTGAAGTTTCTACAGAAACATCATTTTCCTCTTTGGAACTGTTCTGGCCATGTCTATAGCTATTTTGGAAATTTCCGTAGATTTCTTGAAAATCTCCGTAGAAATTTTGAACCTTTTTGTGACTGTTTTGAACATTTTCATAGCTGTCTTGGGCATTTCCGTAGCTGTCTCTGGCTACTGCTGATTTTGTATCTTGTACCTTAAAAGCTGCTCCAGAATTTACAGTATGTGTCTCATGAATAGCTTGAGCTGTTTTTCCTTTCATGGCTGGCCTTATTTTTAATGGAAACATGTAGTTTATAGTCATTTGTACCTTGGCAATAAGCATATTGCTTAGAAGCTTGTCCAAAATTATACATTCATTATTTTTCATGTACACTCTATATCCCTTTTGTATCAACTGTCCAATGCTCATCAAGTTGTGTTTTAGACCAAAAACATAATATACATCAGGCATAAATTTTAGCTCCCCCTTTTTGGTTAGAATATTAACCGTAACTTTACCCAAAACAGTGACTTTTTTGTTGTTACCAAGCGTAACATCAATTTGAACTAATTCTTCCAAACTATAAAACAAATCTTTACTACCTGTCATGTGATTACTGTAGCCCAAATCTAAATACCATATGTCACATGGTATTTCTTAAACAACATTGCACTCAATTGGAGAGTAAATAGGGATTGCTTTAGCAATCTTCATGCATGCAATGAACATGCTGCCTGAGGGAGTGCTACTTGACTGATTTTGACCTTGCTTCTGCTAGTCATACTATTTTTTCTTGCATTCATGAGCATAATGTGCAAAATTCTTACAATAGTGACATTGAATATTGCGTGATTTGTCAAATCTTTGGCCACTTGGGTGACTAAATTCTAATTTTGACCTCTACCACCAGCATTTGCATAACTGCTACTACGTCCACTTCTAGGAGAACTTCTCCCTCTTCCTCTAGGACTGAAAATCCTCCTTCCTCTTCCACGATTTATAGAAATCTGAGATGAAAATGCATTTTCTACTAAACTATTTGATATATTCTGTCTATATTCATGATTGATAAGAGAGGCATGCAGTTCATCCACACTAAATTGGCTCAAATATTTGGTTTCCTCTAGAGCCATAACTACAACATCAAATTTAGAAGGAAGACTTCTAAGTACCTTTTCAACAACCTTCCTATCCTCCATGGCCTCTCCATGGGACTTCATTTGATTTATCAAACCAACAACGTGAGTAAAGAAATATTCTACTGAATTTGAGTTTCTCATTGATAAATTTTAAAATTCTCTTCTATGGAGTTATAATTTAGTAGTTTTAACCTTGTCCATACCTTGATATGCAATCTGAAGTGTGTCCCATGCTTCCTTGGCTTGCTTTTCTGCTGCAACTCTTGGGAGTATGATCTCATGCATTGCTTGATGGATATAAAATAGTGCTTTTCCATCCTTCTTCCGTTGTTCCTTCAAGACGTTCTTTTGAGCTTGTGTAAGAGAATTGTATGCTACCTGGTCTACTGGTTTCTGGTAACTGTTTTCAACCATTTCCCAAATGTCTTGAGACCAAAACAAAGCTTTCATGGTCAAAGACCAATACTCATAGTTCTTTCCTTTGAAATTCAGAGTTTGCACACTAACCAACGATGTGCCAGATGTAGAAGCCATTAATGGCTGCCAAATGAAAAAACTAAAAACCCAAAAATGAAATAGAAGAAGGGTTTAGCCAAGATCTGATACCAGATGAAGGGAAATGAAATGAGGATCTATGGAAACTGCAGATTCTACAGAATCTATAGAATCCTTGGAAAGCAATAGAGAATAAAGTGTAGCGGATTTAAATGATGCAAAACAGGGGAAAATGTAAGGAAAGCTACATAAAGTCATTCACCTTGGTTGAGCTGCCAAGCTGCCATGTCCAATAAAAAGGGTTTTAATTTTTAATTTTTAATTTTCTTGTTTTTGCTCCTTTTTTATTTTTGAGCTATCCTTGTTTGGTCTTTTATGCTCTCTCTCTCTCTCTCTCTTTACTCAGCTTGTGCATTACTCATATTTTATTTCCTGGTCACTTGTTTATTTTTGACATGTGAGTTTTCCACCGAATCTTATTTTCTTGTTTATCGAATTTTCGTTTGTGCAGATTGTCTGTCATTGTCTGGATTATAGCACCCACGATGCTTGTTTAATTGCTGTTATTGTTGAAGTACACATCTTTATTGTTTTCTCCAACCAAATCTGAATTATTCCATACAAAGAATAAAATCTCACAATGCATGCAACCAAAGAATTTCCATTCCCTGCTACAGCCATACAAGACTTCAATGCACCATCTTAAGATTATAATTCAATATTCTCTTGTATTGGATTCTTAACTATCGTGGCAGATTGATAAGATATTATTTTAGCAAACGCCATCTTTCTTTCCTAACTGATAAAATTATTTCCTGGTTTGCTGATATTTCCGTTACTGCTATATGAGACAGCATGAATACTTTGATATTCACTTATTTATGTGCATATTTTTCTGTTCCTTTTTTTAGGCTCTACTTAATTGAGAAATTATTTCTGTTAAAACAGGAACAATGAAATTGCTGAGCAAGCTTGTAAGGTGACAGAGCAGAGTGAAAAAGATCCTCAGAGACAGAATTCAGAGGAAGACAGAGCATTTCAAAAGCAATTTACAGCCCACCATGGAGACAATCATGATGGCCTTGAGGGGTAAGTTTGGAATTGTATTGATATGGTCACAAAAATTAATTATCAATGTGTAACATGTTTTTCATTTTTCCAGTAGCGATGGGGTTAGCTATTAAACTTGCCTGATTAATTAGTAGAAAGATTGTTTGTATTGTGCACAAGTATAACTCATTTTAATGTTTGATTTTTATTTGTTTTCGTGCAGTATGATGACTATGATTGCGCAGAAGATATATTCATGTCTTATGTTGAGCATATTTTTCGTAGAGGTTGATTGATTTTTGCCGATCTTGGTACTGGAAACATATTTTGTGTATGAGTATCGAAGGATGAGTTTTTTTATTACATAAGTCGTGGAAAATGCTTTGAGGCGCTGTTCCTTATTAGAGTATCTTTTGGGCAGTTTTTTTTGTTTTTCACTTAATTTAGTTCGTATTTTGTAATTAAATTATACAGCTGTTGATTGTAAATTTCAATCTGTATTGCAGATCTCTGCAATTAGTTATATTCCCTATATTGGGAAGATATTGAATTTTCTTCTTCTCTCTTGGATTTACGCTTATTACAGTTTTGAGTGAGTCTGATGAACTCCATACATAAACTGTTTTGATTGCATTGAAGTTAAGCTTTGACATTCTGTTCACGGTGCAGCATAATATTGCTGTGAAGTTTTTATGCATTATTGGAATTCCTCACAAATGTATAAATCTGAATCTGTTTTGTTTGCAGGTACAAATGGAACTTTACTAGATGGTGTCTTGATAAGAGAATCAGCTTCTTTGAAACCAATTGGGCTTTTTTTTTTGCAGGGTTTGGTATGAAATTTTCTTGTTTTGATATATTGATCTTTTATTTCACAATATCAAGTACTAAACTTATACTCCTTTCTCCTTGTAACAACTTTGGGTCTAAATAAAATATTTTCAAAATGAGAGCTAAAAGTGTTATATTGGAAAATTTCAAATAAAAGATCATTTCCAGTCATTATTGACCGAGGAGCATAACTTATAAATTTATAATCATCTTCAACTCTGCTGTTTAATTGCTTTTTTTTAATATATTAAGAGTTTCAAATGATACATGCTTTGCTTTGGATTATTTTTGTGCCACTTTCTTGCTATGTCTACTCTAAATAATCCCTTTATATTTACTGAAAAGCAAAAAATAGAAATAACAAATTAGAATATTAACTTCAAAGAAAGGCAGCAAATACAACCCAATATGAAGCATGCATTGTATGCTATCTCATTTGTGCAAGGCGCCATTTCAAGTCAACTTGTCAGCAGTGGAATTATGGCCATACCTTTTCCATTGGTAAAACGATAAACTGATATATCGGATATTGTGTGGCATTGCTTATATTTGATTGATGTTTCTGAAAGACAATAAAATGTAAAGGGCCCTTTCTTTTGAATATTAAGTTGAAGCTTGATATTTTTAAGTAATGCATAAATTATTTCAAAAAGTTTCTATTACCGACCACACTATGCAAAGAGTTCCTCAGATTAAGAGTGTTGGGGTGGAAGCTATAAAATAGTGCCGTGATTTTGCTTCAATTCAAATTGTCATTCAATGTAAAAGTGGATGAATTAAACGAGAACTTTCCATTCCATCAGAAAATCATGTTAGATGATACAAACACCAAACATAAAGGTATCCAAAATGAAATCCTAAACTATCATATGTACATTGAAAATCTAATCAGGAAAAGTTATAATTTAAACATTATTTTACAGGAGTTCCAAAGCTTATATGTACACAGTCCACATTCTATGGATGACAGACTATTTTATGAAACAAAGTCAAATAAAATGAGCGGCACCGACAATTCCCTTTTGTATCCTAACTAGAAAAACCATGCTTATGAACAAAGCAATTTGTGACCCCCTCATTCTCCAAATCATTTTCGGTCGATAGCCAACTTTAATCCTCATATTCAAATGCTAGGTTGACCCAGGATCCAGGGGTGACAACATACCAAACAAATTCAAAGTTTTGTGTCCATAAATATATATGAATGATAAAGTGCAGCACTAACAATAATCTGAGTGCCGAGACACAGAAGACACAAGCACAATGGAAAAATTATTTGCCCAATAAAATGTACATAAAATTGTTAGATTCGCCAAAATACACTTCTATCAATTGATAGAGAATGTCTCACCATGGTAAGCAACTGCATGATCAAATTAACTGACTGCTCCAAGTGCATATTTAGATGCATTAGTCTCCATCTCAAATGGTTGTTGAAGATTAGGTACAGTGAAAGTCTTTTATTTTTTTGCCTTTACTTTTTTGGGTTATTGGAGTTCCTTTTAGCACTGCTACTTGCTGTTGTAACTTGTGGTAATTTTGAGTCCTATTGACCTACTTTAGTCATAAATACACATTAATATAATATTTTCATTCTTGGTTTATTGATTTTCTGGAATTGGGTTTAGAATATTTCAAAATTTGCACTTGAAACTTCAAGGAGAATCTGTCATGCATTTAATACTCTAGAAATTGAAATATATGCTCACATCCATTTGTCCTTAATGGATGGACAAACAAAATTGGTTAGCTGGACATTGGTTTATGCATTGTATATCAGTTACCATTCTACGAAACACGAGAGAAGTACCCATATATGGTACATTACATGATTTTCACCATTAGAGACGTGTTATATTGCTCTACTAGTAGCTGCTTATGAGTTACCAATTACTTTGACTTTTTTTTCTACCAATAGGGAGCAAAAGAATTGGAATAAAGCATCTGTTTTCATTGACCATTTGGTCAAAAGTCTTTATAGAGTCGGATGGTTTCTGGCCAATACAAAAAAATTCTAACACAAATGCATGAAAAGCATCACAGCTGCCATGCTTTTACAATTTTTGACAAGGTTTGGATGAACTTTGAAAAGAGATGCTTCAATTGGAAAACTCATAATACATTGAAACCAACTTGGTATGGGCCGTACAATACCACACAAGCTGTTAGTCCTAATACTTTTCATTCATATATCCCCTTCGGCCATTATTGATTTGGTGAATGTGAGCAATCTCAAGCACTATGAACCACCATACGTGGATGATCCAATTCCAATTATGCACCCAACTACCATAATTACAGATTATCAGCTTTTGCTTGCTGAAGACTTTTGGAAGCGATAGCTTGATTCACAAGACAACAGCAAACAACTCTTATGTTATGTCAGATTACCTTCCCAAGGTGAGTGGTTCTGTTTGTCTAAATTTCAGCAGAAAATGGGAACAACAACATTTAAACAAGTGGGAAATGATAAGACAGAATAAGTTGTTTCTTCCATCTTCAAAGTTGATGAAGTCTTCATGCAACTAACATTAGTATTATGTGCTAGTATTTATGTTTTATAATTGGCCGAAAAAGTGATAATGCCAATGTAATGACACAAAGGCATTTCTAAGGATTCAGAAGCCTTCTTCATATTAATGTGTGGTCGTACGATGCATGTTGTTGATGCAAAGAAATATTCAAGTTCATGGATTCAATCTTGTTAAGAGGACTCAAATCCAAAACAAAAAGGCATATGCCCCTAGCTCTGTAAATGAATATCATTTAGGAAGCCTAAAAGGTTAACTCATACAGTATTTGATCAAATTTTACCTTAGGCATAGTCACCAAATTTTGTACCCTGTTTTAACACCTTAATCCATGCTAAATACTCCTTTATCAATGATTCATCATCATAAAAACAACCGTCTTTCTCATACTCTCAAAACTGCCCTGCTCCTCTCTTCACTAGCTCTTCACCTAAACAAGTAATTTGGCTTAATAGCATGCAATGTCCTCTTCAAACCTTTGTCCCTTGTTTCTCATTCACAAACACTATTAGATCAACCTTGAGATTGATTCAAAAGACCAAAACATCAAACTTTAACTTATCTTTCTCAACTTGCATTCTAGTGTTCTCAAGACCATGTACTCCACATGGTTCATGTTTGGAAGCTTCTAAGTATACCCACAACAAAATGAAAACTTACTTAGATACCCTTTACCTTCAATAAGATGAGCCCCAAATTTCAAACCCAACTCACCTTCCTCTTATCACAATCACTCTTTAATCTTTTTAGCTTTCTATAGGCTTACTAGCCCCGTCCTCGAGCACTTTTAGGCATATCTTTTCATGCACATGGTTTTAAAACATAAACTAAACCTTTTTGAACACCCATTTTAGGGTTTTTGTTGCGAGAAAAGTTTCATGATTGAATTCCGAATATAAACCCTACTCCCTTTGTTAATTGGCCTTCTCAATTAGGTTTCTCATTGTATACACTGTCCTTTGCCCTAGATTGTCATGAATTTCTCCAATGTGGTTTCTTTTTTTAATCCAACACCTTCACCAATAGTTAGGTAACCCAAGGGCAGACCTTTCTGCAAAATTTCACTTATTTCCATTGGTGCATTTGTGAGATAATGGGATTTTACTCTCAAAATTGTCATTATTGGAATTATTCTAGTTCGAATTTCACTATTATTGGATTCCAATATTGCTATTATTGGATTCCAATTTGGCTATTATTGGATTCCAATTTCACCATTTTTTAGATTTTCAATGTTGAGAGTATGTAAGGCTAGCAACTATGGTCGCTAAATCTTATAAGTCATGAGCCTCGATGTAAGATGAGCGGTCATTAACTCTTATAAGTCATGAGCATTGATCTAGGGTGAGTGGTCACTAACTCTTATAAGTCATGAGCATCAATCTAAGGTGAGCGGCCATCAACTCTTATAAGTCATGAGCCCGTTGTATTAAATGAAAGTGAAAAATCCTCGATGTAAGGTTAGTTTCCGGTAACTATTTTAAGTCATGATCATGTTGCCTTACACTCTAAAAGTGTGGGGCTCGCACTTATAAAGTCTGAGATCCTCGTAGTTTCGAAATGCGAGCCCTATGCTCTTGAAAACTCGATATCCCCACAACTTTCGAAGTGCAACCCCACAATATGAAAAGTATGATCCTCACACTTTTGAAGTGAGTACTCTAAATAATCCGAGCCTCACACTCTAAAAGTGCGATCCTCAACCTCTAAAAGTGCAAGCCCCGCACTTTAAAAGTTTGTGATTCACACCTTGAAAGTGCGAAGTATCACACTCACACTTTTAGAGTGTGAATCTCAAACTTTGAAAGTGTGAGGCATGTACTTTCAATGTTTAGTATGCAAATATCCTTAAATTTGACACAAGCCGTAAATTGCTAGTGGTGTTATTTTGAATTCTGGTGGAACTCACAATATGTAGTGCCCCAAACCTCTCGTAATCTAGTTGACAGATGTAAATCATGACTCCACCTCCTTTGTCAGTTCCTTTTCTTGTCAGATCTGTGTAAATATCAGAGAGTGGAAAATCTTACACAGCTTTTCAGGCCTATCAGATCACTTTTAAAATAATGCAAACACTTTAATTAGGATCCAATGCGTTAACCACCGTGAAACCCAGGTTTAAGTTGTAAACTTAGCAGTAATTGGATGGTGCCAACGAGTGAATCCTGCATGCTTAATAAATAAAAAAACCCGTGAAATCTGTGGGGTGGATTTAGGGAAAGTTGGGGACTATTTCCATCTTTTTGTTTTTTGTTAGAGAGGGAGAGAGCACCACCACCATGGAGGGAGGGGGGGGGAAGCTCCAACCTAACGAGTTTCCTTTACCAGCGCACTCCTGGCCTATGCCAGCATCCTCCTAGCCTGCGTCCAAACAAAAAACGGCCCCCCCAGACCCTTGCAGTGTTGACCAAATGAAAAAATGAGACAACTTCTCTGGAAAACGATTATTTTAGCATATAGAATGCATGGGTTTCCTCAAGAGATAGTCACACTGTTTCACATGTGCAGCAAATAGGGTTCCAAACCCATCAGTTTTCATTTGCTAGCATACTCCCAGCCTGTGCCAAAATAAGAGCTTTGAAACTAGGTATAGACATCCGCCAAAGCATTATGGAGAAGGGATTTTTGTTGTTTTAGTTGCAAGTACCCTGGCAGATACATACGTAAAATGAGGAAGCATGCGAACTGTTAGACAATGATTGAAAGAAACGTGCTTTATGGACTGCAATGATTGCAGGATGTGCAAAAAAATGAGTTTGTTGAAAAGGCCTTGGAAACTTTCAAGCAAATGCAATTGGTATGTGTAAACCTTTAAAATGAAATGAGTTTGTTAAAAGGGCCTTGGAAAGTTTCAAGCAAATGCAATTGGCACCTGTAAAGCAAAGACTCCACACCTATGTCCCAGAATTCCTCGTAGCTCTGTCAAAAGGGAGCTCTAGAGAAGGCCCGAACAACAAAACCATCGAGCATTAATGTTAGAGGATTTTAGCTGCAAATGCGCTAGTAGACAAGTATGCAATGGCAGAAGCTTACACAAGGCACGTCAACTATTGGTCAAAAAACACCTCAAAGAAATGTTGCCTCTGGAATGCCAGGATTACAAGTTATGCACTTAGATGGATCATGGTCACAAAGGTTTTAGAAAACATCAAGCAACACCTTCTCTGTTGGAAAACTTCAATTGATTGAAGTTGGTGTGTGACGTGGTGGAGCTAGGATGCTCATGAACCGGGTTGGCGAAGTGCCGAGCAAGGAGACTGAACCCAAGCCGTAGCTCGACTGGTCGCGTTCCTGCAGTTGGGTACATTCTTCCCGTACTATACATAATTCTCGGTTTTGTTATCTTTGATAAATTAAATAGAAATTTAAATAATTGGACTCTAATATAGTTAAATGTCCTTCACCTCATTGCAAAACAATCTATGTACTCGTAAACTCTCGAAGACATTATTAACTCACCTACTTTAAAACATGAAATATCACCCTCGCTTCCGGATGATTAGAAAAAACTCTTAATCTTTGACCTATTCATATTGTTTATCGACAAAAAAAATTTGGACTCTCCATGATTAAGATGACCTCTTCCTACTTAAAAATAGTTAAATTTTGACAATTTTCAGAGACTCACTATTACCCTTGAAACCTAAAGAAACGAGATGTGACGTTCCATTCAGGGGCTACCTTGGTATCCGAGGAGTCGCCTCTTGATTTTGGTTTTTTGACCCGAAACGATCATGAGACAACATTATGATGCCGTCCTATAGGAGACCGTAACACTGGTTTACAAACAAGTAGAAAGTTGGCTTTCCGTTTTGGATCGCCATTGGAAACTTGGAAGAGAAAGAGAAATGCACTTCATGTCTTCACAAACTCTAGCAGATACACTAGAAAAGGCATGGAACTTTTAGTATAGGAAGAGAAATTTTTGGGATTTAATTGGCGAAGCTGTTTTGTAGGCCTATAATCGCAATTTGACGAGGTCAAACTAGTCCATTTTTGTCTTGTTGCTCCAGAATCTGCGCTGTCTGGAACATGGTTTTTAGTTCTCCTTTCGTCGCTCGGACCAATTCTCCTTATTATAGGGGAACTAGTAGGACGAGTATCGTTGTGTGCGCATCCGTCGAATGTCATTTGGGACCACGATTTCTGGGCCATTCGAGCTAACTTTGTAATTTACAATAGGTGAACCTATTGACCGGGTCCTAGAAACTAAACACCAAACGAAATTGTGCTGCTCCTTCTTCAATTTATCAGTTGCAATGAGCTCTTGGTATATATGGGGACATGTAGAAGAAAGATAGTTGTGGCGCGGCTATGCTCATAAGAAGATAACCTTGGAAGTAGTTTCTTAGCCATCCAAGCCCGTTTTGTACGTTTTGTAGCTCAGTGAGAAAAAGGTAAAGTGGAAAGTCGGACCCTCGTTAGGGTTGCCAAATCACCCTGGAAACTTTTAACCACGTAGATAACTTTGTTTAAACACTATAACGAAAAATTGTTTGATGTATTGGAACTTTAGAAAAAATATCTTTTCCTCTCTCTCTCTTGAGTTTATAAAATGAATAAAATGAAATGCAATGATACATGTTTCTAGACTTTTTTTTTATTTCGATGGCATATTGTAATTATTTTCAGAATGTAAATCGAGAAACTGAAAATGTAATTATGATTGATTTTAGGGTGGATGCCATCAATTGCCAGCGATTTATCGATGATATCATGCTCACGTGGGTTTTGCAAGATGGAGGTCGCGACGCAAAAAAGGCGATGTTGTAATTAATTATGTAATTGTAATTTTTATAGGTGCATGTAAAAGGAATAAAAAAACTGCCCAATGTAGTCTCTGTTACAGAACAGTTTATAATTGGAATTTGTTAATATGTAGGAGATGCTAGCCAGTTTTTAGGGATAACTTAGGAAAGTGCATCTAAGCACCGATTCATTTGATTCTGATTGTGTATGGCCAAAAAAAAGGGATTGATTATACAAGTTAAATTGAAATCAAAGTTAATACATGGTAGTACCTTCTCAGTATTTAATAAATGATTAAAATTTAATCACTGGGTTATCTTCTTACCTTGACAAACATAATAAAGAGCCGTAATGGGAACATCAACTTTGATAAATTATTCGTGCAAACTTGCCTACATGGGATTCTTTTTCTTACCATATAAGGAAATTAAATAGGCGAACAACCTTAAAATTGCGCTCGATGCGACCTCTAGGTTAGGTAAATAAAATCCCGAGTGGAGTTACCGTCATAGTATTAGGTTAACGACATTGTGGTGAACCCATTTTCGGATTGTTATTTTCCAACTTTATCCAAAAGTAGCGGTTCCTTTAGTTTTGGTAATCGCGAGAATAATGTACTCTCGTCGGGCCCCCCAACATCGAGACTGGGGGAGGGTGAAGACTACCTTGGAAGTTCACCTTTTATGAGTCCTGTTAGAAGATTTGAGTAGCGGAGTAGTTAACTTTCCCTTCTATGAGTAGGTAGAGATATTACTCCCTTGTATTCCTTATTGGATTTCAAGGCCGTACAAAATTAGATGTAGAAATTAACTCTCAGTGAATGGAATCCATGTTGGAACCAAGATGACCTAAATGAAGGTAATGAATAGTTATTCTATGTATACATGCTCATTGTGCACCCTTGTCCCGGTAATTAAACGATTGTCGTGGTCTTGTGAACAAAGTTAGTGCCTTGATCTTTCACGAAGGAAATATAGGGTAAATACATTTTAACCTTAATCACACGATGATAGAATGAAGCCCTAGGTGAAACTAGGAATTAAGATAACATTGTGCTTCTTTAATATGTCATGTGGAAGGAAGTACTTTGTAACTCTTGTTTTTAAAACGATTAGTAATACATGAATTCCCTAGTACAATGCGAACGAAAGTAAATATAGGAGAGTAAAACAAATTTTTGAGGTTAGGAATATTGTCACTGGGAGTTCTTATGACGTATTTAAGCAACTTCTGCATGGTAAGAATATGCAATTGTCAAATGGTGTGATCAAACTTCAAGAAAATTTTTTTTTTAAAAAAAAAAAAAAAAAAAAAAAAAAAAAAAAAAAAAAAAAAAATTTAAACAAAACAAAAAAAAAAAAAAAAAAAATTTTTAAAAAAAAAAACAACCTCTAACTCAAATTTTTTTAAAATGTTAAAAAAAAAAAAAGAAAAAAAAAAAAAAATAAAAAAAAAAAAAAAAAAAAAAAAATTTAAAAATTGGATGTATATAATAATAATCTCAAATCTTGGGAAATTCAGAAGTTAGAGGGAATATAATGTAATGTAGGGGAAAACTATTTTCGTGTGTGGATATTCTGAAAAAAAACAAAAAAAACTATTCCAATCTATGTCTCCTTAATCCCAAGATTTCAAACCTGAAAATCACGTAGCGTTCACTCGTGCCACAAGGTAAATTTTAAAACTTGAATTACAGTGTTTTGGGAACGCCTATATTTAAATTAAGAATGAGAGAGTTAGGATTTTGGAAAAATATGAAATAGGGAAAATACTTATGTAAAGTTATTGTGAAAAATCTGTCATAAGGGTTAAAGAGAATTTATTAATGTGTTGAACCATAAGTGAAATGTGAAAAAAAATTTTTTCAGGGAAATCGTAGTGGAAAAGGAGAAAATCATGCTTCATCCAATAAGGATGGGAAAGCTATGCCGTAACTAAAATTTCACTTTAAAGTAATGGATATGTGTGGGTTCGTCATTCTTAAAGTCAACGTTCCATGGTTGGGTCCTGCTAGTTTTATTCGTAGGGAAAAGAGTGGCCATCGATGTGCCGATGTCATCGGCTGTGTCTATGTAGTTGAGGACTTATGTGATTGTCGCATGTGGTTGAGCTCCTGTACTTGGAGCCATGCATGTATTGTAGTAATCTTTGTAAATCAAAAAAAAATTATCTGTATTTTACTGTGCTATTTGGTCCTCCACCACCCTTTTTCCTTCCCTCCTCCTCTCCCCCCTCTCCCATTTCCATCTCCCCTTCTTCCTTCCCCGCCTTCCTCCCCTACCTTGGTTTGACAAAATTGGGCACTACATATGGTATTAGAGCAGAGGTTCATTGCTCTCGAACTCTGGGATAGCGTGGATTGTGTGATTCTACATGATGTTGACTCTGGTGTTTTCTTGAGATGGATACTGGAAGAGTAATGTGATGTATGTTGTTAAGGGAACTATGTCGTGATTGTGACTTATGGAAGCACATGTGGTGCATGTAAATCGTGTGTGTATTTGTTGTCAGTTGATGTGCCGTGATGAGAGTATTGACTATCGTTTGTGGATCCAATGAGGAATCATGTGTAATGTACCACTGTGTTTTGTGGAATAGAATGTTATGTGGATTGTAGAGTGTTGGAATCATTTTGACCTTATGTGATCGTGATGATGTGTTGATGTATGCGTGAAAATTGGTGTCGCGTAAATTGAATCATATTGTGATGTCGTCACCGTTGTTTTTTATGCGTCGTGTGTATCACTGTGTTGTAGTACAAAGGGAGTTATATGTAGCTCATGGTAGACATGTTTTTTCTCTCATATGTAGATTAAGTAATTGTGATGCGTTAATAGTCATGATTTAGTGGGCATATGGTGAGTATGATCCCTAGGTCTAGTGATTGCCTCTTGGGTGTAGGATTTGGTAATGTGCTGTATTGTAACCCATGACGGTAATGATTGTGTTGTCCCTGTATGTTTATACTGCGTAATCGTTATGGTGTGTGTGTGTGAGTTACCATTGTGTTAGTGACGTAATTTTGTGTAAGGCATGGACCCCTACACTAGACAACCTCAAGGGGACGTCAAGAGTGTTATGTGTGGAGAGAGGAGGCGTGGACAAGGTTGTCATAACCTTGATGCTGAGTACAAGTCGAGAAGACTGGAGGCTTATATCGACTGAAAACCCACTATCTATTTCAGTATTACTTCGAGCTTGCTCAATATATTGTGGGTGCCACACACCTTAGGCTCAACTTATGCAACGTGTTGCCCCTGTTTTCCTAGTGGATTGTCATGAATAATCCTATGTGACTTGAATATTGATAATTGCTGGAAGTATGGAGGAATGATTCAGCAGAGATGATGACAGTTAAATT
>JAHRHJ020001496.1:10000-22427 GCA_019776745.2 Taxus chinensis | reverse complement strand
AATGTCAAAGGCTGCCCCTACTGCTGCAAGCCTGTCAGCAGCTTGATTCTCTTTCCTAGGAATGGATTTGATGCCAAAACCCTCAAAATCTTCCATGAGGTCCCACACCCTATTCTTGTAGCACCTGAGTAGATCATTCTTGGCAGCATGTTGTCCCTTGACCTAATTTACAATCAATTCACTGTCACCAAAGACTTGCAAGTTCTTTATTTTCTTCTTGATTGCCCAATGCATCCCTTGCACCAAGGCTTCATATTCAGCAGTGTTATTGGAGCATGCAAACTAAAATCTAAAAGCTGAATAGTACTTTACTCCTTGAGGTGAAACAAGCATGGCTCCACCTCCTGCACCTTGTCTACTCCTTGATCCATCAAAAAACATCTACCATACCTCATTGTCATCCTTGTGGTTTGGCTTGGTGATGCTATGAATGGGCTGATCTTCTTCATGTATGCAATAGACCCCTAGCTCAGATTCTTCCACTTCTTGATAAGGATCAAAAGCATGTACCTTGTTTGCCCATTCATCAAGAGTTAGATCCGGGATGCTTCCAACCTTGGTGTCAGCTTCATCAGTGCTTGGGTGGTCTTCTTGATCAAATGCTGAACAATTGGCGTTGATCTGACTTGGAGTGTAAGGCTCAATGTGGAAGTTTGCAATAGGTTCAGACCTGATTGTAGCCTTAGTTCCATACCTCATTCTGAACAACATGTGTGACCAATCAGTAGACAAATATCCCCCAATCTTGGCTGTGAAGTCCCTTGACAAGCATAGGGCAAAGAGTGGTGGAAGGTCTATGACTGATACATCTTGTAAAACAACAACATTTGGACATGCATGCAAGGTAAGACTCAAGTTTCTAATCACCCCAACTGTTGTTACTGCTGTCCCATCCAGCTGCACTACCCCTTTGGATATGGTTTCATACTGGAGCCCTAGCTGATCAGCTATTTGTTTAGGCATCACTGAGCTACTTGCCCCGGAATCTATCATGCAATTGTGCACTAACTGATTTCCAATGATTAATGAAACATAGAAAGGAGGGGGCTTCAACATTTTACCTTGCTGTCCTCCATGATTTCCCTCAGGCTGGGCAGCATTTGTGAGCACTTTCTCTTGCATCTGAACTTGCTGATTCGAAGTTGGCCAGTCCTTCATGGCAGCTTGTAACAAGTCTCTTTGGCCTGGGATAGATAGGGATTCCCACATTGATATATTAACATTTGTCTTCTTCATCTGATCAATGATACTGAATGGTGATGAAGGATCTCTTTGTTGTCCCTTTGCTTGTACATTCACTCCTTGCACGTGGGCAGCAATAACTGGTATTTGAGTTGGTCTAGGAGCTGTTCTTGGCTGCCCTTGTGCATTTGAAATTGGATTTTGCTTGCCAACCATTTGTGGAGCCATGGAAGGTTGTGGATTGGTTGGAGCTAATGGCTGTTCTTCACCCAAATTCCTTCTTTTTGACCTTGTGTTGGCTGCCACACCTTGAGAAACTGCTTGATTCATGCCACAAAAATCCTCTGCTTGCCAATTTACCAATGTGGTGTCATTTGGGGCTGATTGCTGTTGGAATGTTTCTTGTTGTTGGTTGTTTCCTTGACTGCCCTCACCCTCCACACCAGTAGTTGTCACCATTAATGCTTGATTCAAAGCACCATTGAAGCACATGGATTGGTTATGAGGTTCATTGCATGGAAAACACCAATCATACTCCTGAGCAATGTTGTTTTGTGTTGGCACCAATGCCTTAGAGGCAGATATGGCATTTGGATTATAGGGCTGAAATGGTCTATTGGCAGGAGGCCTTGTTTGATTCATATTTGCAGCTGGATTAGGTGGTCTTTGTGGTTGGTATGGCTGCCTGTTAGGCTGAGCTTGGGGCTGGTAAGAAGGTCTAAAACCTTGGGCTTGTTGCCTCTTGAGAGTAACCAGCTCATTGCCTAGGTTTTGCAATTGCTTCATGACTTCTTGAAGCTCATTTGGGGCACTTGGAGATGAAGTAGAAGCTTCATTTGAACTCTGATTTCTAGGAGTGGGAGAAGGAGCCAAATTAGGTGCTTGATTGGTGTTTGGACTCTCTAAACTTGGAAACAATGGCATGGGAGGTCTAGGGGCTAGTTTGCCAGCTTGGATCAAACAATTTTCAGCCCTAATGGCAATGCTATAAGCCATAGGGATAGTTATGCCTCCCATGGACTGAATCAACATAGAAATATCAGAATTTAGAGCTTTGAGATAGTAGAGAAAAGCACCTTCTGCTTTTGGCCTGACTGTCACTGGAATTCTCTCCCAAGTCTTTTGAAATCTGAAGTTGAAATCGGTCAGCTGCTCATTGGGAGCTCTCTTGATGGTTGTCAGCTGCTCCAAAAGAGACAAGTTGTCTCCCTTCTCTCCAAATTGCTCATGAAGTGCTATACACAGCTGATTCCAATTTGTGATAGAACCAGCTCCAAGGCTTCTAACCCATTGCAATGCTTTCCCCTTGAATGAAGATGCCAGCAACTTGACAGCCACTTGCATCTCATTGATTTCATGAATTACACAAAGGTTGGCAATGTCTTTAACATGATCACCTGGAGTAGTCTGATTTTCTCCAGTGAAGTATGGAATGTTCTTCAAGGCTGCAATTGGAATTGGATGTTGTGCATTGAGGGCAAGTGGGCTGCTGCCTGTGAAGTTGACATAGGGGTTGTTTTGTGCCTTTCTAATTGGTCTTAGAACCCTTGTTGATTGAATGAAAGGCCTACCAGGTGGAGGAGTTGAGAGAGTTCTGTTTGGTGGAGATGGAGACCTTTGAATTCTCCTCCCACTTTGCCTTACTCTTGGAGATAACTGCAGATATTCAAACAACACTTCTTCTTCTCCAGCTCTTGACCTTGTAGTGATTCTTCTCATGAGTTTTCAGGCCTGCACTGCTGAAACCAGTTGATTCTTCCCCTTGGAGTCGCCAGATATGCAAATTATAGCTCTTTTCAAGCAAGAAAATTGCAGCAGATGCACATCAACTTTGCTGCAATAAAAATGAGACCTCTAAGGTCCCACCGGGCGTGCCAAAACTGTTGTTGCAAATCAGCAGCACCCCTGGATGCAAATCAAGGTTCTAAGTGATGTTTAGAGCATCCAGTGTGATTGCACAACATGGAAACCTCTCTCCAAGTGTGGGACTTGTGAAAATGAGAGAGGAATCTCTAGATTAGAGGCTGGTTCCTCAAACTCCTCTGATTTAGATCTATATTTTGCACAACTACAGAGGTTCTAATCCTAATTCTACCCTAGATTGCAAGGAGACAGGGATAAAAATGTAAAAATGAAACTAAACTAAAGATGGTGATGCACCAAAAGGAGTGGTGAAACATTTTTTGCCATGTAAATAGACACAAATTCATGAAATGCAACAAGGGAAAACATACACAAGCTGATAGATGTAATTAGAGGTCTTAAAATGAAGTAAAACAATACAAACAGAGGACTGAAAGCATTCACAGAGTTTGCACTGTCAATTCCATGTAAAAAATCTCTTGCATTCCACCCTCAAAGAGGTATAAACCTACTACAATACTTGAAAAAGGTCTGATTCTTACAACTATCACTTGCTGAAGGTGAAAGAAGAAGTTTCTATGCCAAAAAGTGTTCAACCATGAAGAAATGAGCCAAATTTGGTTTTTACAGTACATGGGTCGAGCCCAGGAGAGAGAAAATGTAAAAAACATGGGAGCCATTCCTCATTGATGGAAAATGCATTAAAAAAGCATGGAGGACCTTACAAACCCATACCCTCATTTTTTACCATATTGGAGAAGAATGCGACCCATTCTGTATTAAATTTGGTTGTTGAAATGTCATTTCTGGCCATGGACACGTACCAGAACCATTTTTGAATTTTCTCTCTCCAAACTGAACCAAAATTAAAAATTGACCATGGAATCATGTAGATAATTTCAACAGCTTTCCAATGATATAAAGAACGTGAAAATCTGAGCTCTGGATCAAAAGATATGATCATTTGAAGATTTAGGGCAAAAAACGGCCCAAAAAACGGATCGGCGGGAAAAAATTTCAAATTTTACCTTATTTTTCTCTTTGGAAAAAAATTTCAAAAATTCCCCGTACTCCGCTGGTAAGATGCCACGTGGCAATTCTCTGATTGGCTCCAGCTTTCTCTCCTTCTCAAATCATCATTGGTGGGAAATTTTCCATTAAAACTTCCGCCGTGAATAACTGTGAAAAATATATAACTTGGGGCAAACTTTACCATTTGGAAAGCTGAGAGAGATTTCTATGATGGTGCCATTTCAAATTTGCCTTGATACCTTGAAAATGACTGAATTTGGAACTAGGCACAAGGAAGGCAGGACAGAAATTGGAAGTTTTACAAAAACTGAGCTGGCCAAGCACATTTTGGAATAAAGCTGAGGAGAAGTTCACCTTATGAAAGTTCATGATGGACTAAATCCCTATCATTGGTGGCATTACTGGAAAGTCCACGGTCCTAACCACCATGGAAGGAGTTGTCGAAAAGGCAATAAGACAACAGGAACAGAAATAAGTAAGCCGAATTTCTGCCACATAGGGAACGAAATAAGGAAGAAGAAGCATCCCAACTCTTCTTCATCTCTCACACCCAAAATGGGACCTTGGAAAAGGTTTGGTGTGAAAAACCCAATTGCTGCAGTAACAACAAGAAATCTGTCCACAAACCTGCAAATAGTGTGCGTTCTTTTGCAAAAAATTGAGTGGCAATGGACCCAAAGTGCTATGGGAGCCAGAGTGATAACTTTGCTGGTCCCTTGAGCCTAGGAACTCCTGTGGAGGATGCTTCAACTGGCAATGTTGAAAATCCATGTACGTGAGTCACTAGCCTTTGAAGTGGATGATTCTATCAGCCTAGCATAGGATACACTTTGCGAGTGGCTAACAGTCTGAAAAGCAAGTTACACCTATCAAAGTTCCGGGTAATGTTCATTCGGTACACCTGTAGTGCTTAGCATACTTTTTGATACTGGAGCACCTGAATGCAAATTTATTTCTACTCAAGGCCTGCAATGAAATTAAAAAGAAAGAGCTGTATGAATGGATAAGACATGGACAATGCATTATGGCAAATAATGTTTCCATACAGTCATGTGCCTTTTGCAAGTAAGGAAATTCTTGACTTGCCCAGTTTGTCCACCGAAGTTGACCTGTATGTCACTCCTTTAGGGTCATATGGTATCATTAGAGGAGTTAATTGGTTGGCAGGAACATAAGGCAAAGGTTGACTGTTATGAAAAACAAACTTGTGTTTTGATGACCTGCAGAAAGCAGTACCGTCATTCAAGGTGTAAAGCATGTAGTTGCAGTTAGGGGAAACTAATGCTATGCAACTAAAAAGGGCAAAAATAGAGGTTGACCTTGTATGCATAAGGAATGACCAGAAAATGCTGAAGAAGGCATAATGATTTGCATGGAAAATATATCCATTGTTGTTGATTTAAGTGATGTATTTCCATTGTGAGGAGTTACCAGGTCTTCCACCCAAACGGGAGTGTTTGACTTCACTTTAATAGAAATCAAGCCAGGAACTGAACCCATATCTAAGGCACCTTATCGAATGACCACCCTCGAGTTGGTGAGTTAAGGCTCAATTGCATGGAACTTTTGCTAAGTAGGGTTGATAAGACCAAGTGTCTCACCATGGGGAGTGCCGGTAATGTTTTGTAAAGAAGAAAGATGGTACATTGCAGATTGTGCATTGATTACAGAATGTTGAACAAGGCAACTATTAAGAATGAAATGATATCCACTTCCTAGGATTGATGATGCTATTTGACGTAGATGCAGTGGAGCATCAGTTTATTCAAAAATAGATCTTTGATCTGGTATCATCAACTGAGAATAAAGGAGGAATGTTGCTATGTCATAAAACAGCTGTTAGAACAAGGTACGGACATTATGAATTCACAGTGTTACCTTTTGGGTTACATTTGCACCTGCTGCCTTCATGAATTTGATGAACAATATTTTTCAAGAATACCTAGACAAGTTTGTGCTTGTATTCTTGGATGACATTCTTATATACTCTAAAAATGTCGAAAGAGCATCAAGAACATTTAAGTATAGTGCTGGAAATGTTGAGAAAGAGAAGTTGTATGGTAAAATTATCATAAATGTTCCTTTTATGATGCAGAGGTGTATGTATTTGGGACATGTTATAAGCAAGAATGGAATAGCTGTAGACCCTTCAAAGATTGCAGCTATAACCGAGTGGCATGCACCTAAGAATGTGCATGAAGTAAGAAGCTTCATGGGCTTGATGTGGCATATTATAGAAAGTTCGTTAAGGAATTTTCAAAAATTGTTGCACCAATCACTTCACATGCAAAAGAAAGATAAGAAATTTGTTTGGAATGAAAAATGTGAATCTGCCTTTAAATGATTTTAAAGGAATTAGTTAACTACAGCACCTATTTTGACTGTACCTGATCCAAATGGATATTTTACGGTTGTAACGGATGCATCGTGGAGAAGGTCTATGGAGGTATTCTGTTACAAAATGAACCATGTCATAGCTTATGAAAGCAGAAAGTTTAAGTTACATGAACAAAATTATGCTCCACATGACCTAGAGCTCACTGCCATTGTACATGCACTTCAAATGTGGAGGCATTACCTTTTAGGTAAACCTTTTGAGTTGAAAACTGACCATCTGGGGTTGAAGTATATTTTTACTCAGCCAAACTGAATGCAAGATAGCGAAGATGGTTAGAATTTCTTTCTCAGTATGATTTTGATATAAGCTACATTAAAGGAATGAAAATAGAGTAGCAGATGCTCTGAGTCGCAGGAAGCATATTTCTGCTCTTATAACGTTAAGAACTCAGTTTAAAGATGAGGTGAAAGATGCGTGGAATCTATTTCTTATTTCTGCAAGTTAAAACAACACTTGTATATGATCCAAAGGATGTGAAATATAAAGGATTTTCACGTTTTAGATAATGAAGGAATTCTGAGGTTTGAAAACATGGTATATATACCCTTGGCAAATGATTTAAGAAAGAAATTGTTAATGCTGAATTTCATAATTCACCTTTTTCTGGACAACCTGGCATTATGAAAATGCTTGCTGATCTTAAGTAGTAATATTTCTGGAAGGGAATGAAAAAGGATGTGGTGGAATTTGTATACATTGCTTAGAATGTCAGCATGTTAAGGCTGAAACATATGCATCCCGCTGGTTTATTGTACCCCACAACATTCCACCGTACAAATGGCAAGTGATAACTATGGATTTTGTTCATAGGATTGCCTATGTCAAGGAATAAGCATGATGTTGTTTTGGTTGTCGTCGACAAACTTAACCAAAGTGGCACACTTCATTGCTGGTAATTTAAAAGACGATAAGCAGTGTTAGCAAGAAGATTTGTACATGAAATTTTCAGATTGCATGGAATACCTGAATTGATCATATCGGACAGAGATCCAAGAATGACATCAAGATTTTGGCAAACGCTTAATGTGGCCTTGGGAACTAAATTAAACTTCAGTTCTACATATCATCCGGAAACAGATGGACAAAATGAAAGAGTCAATCAAGTTTTAGAGGATATGTTAAGAATGTATTGCATGGACCAGCAGTATAAATGGGAGGAATATCCTTCTGCTAGTTGAATTTGCCTACAATAATACATACCACGCCTCTTTAAAAATGGCACCCTTTAAGCATTGTATGGAAGAAAATGCAGAACCCCTGTTAGCTGGGACAGCGTAGAGGATAGAGAGGTAATTGGGCCAGAAATCCTTACAAGGAAATGGAACAACAAATTAAAATGATTCGTGAATGTTAAAGGAGGCTGCCATAGGCAAAAGAGTTATGCAGACTTAAAGCGGGTTGATAGGAATTATAAACTTGGTGAGAAGGTCTTTCTTCGGGTTAAGCCGAAAAAGAGCTTCTATAACTTTTGGCAAGGCTGCCAAGTTATCGCCTCGTTACATGGGACCTTTTGAAATTGTTGAAATAATCAACCCTGTAGCTTATTGTCTAGCATTACCTCCTGCTTTATCACAAATGCATGATGTTTTTCATATTTCTTTGCTTAAGAAATATGTATAGTCAGATTTATCACATGTGTGAATTGGAATTCCTTGTAGGTCCAAGACCCAGGAATAATCGTGATTAAGCCCATTCGAGTGCTGGGAACTCACCAGTTGTGCTTAAGAAATCACGAAGTGAATCAATGTAAGGTCCAGTGGGACCAGTTTAGTGAAGAAAGTGCAACTTGGGAAAATCTCGAAGAAATGAGATCTACTTTTCCATACTTGTTTGATCGAAATTGAAATTTGAAAAACTGATGTTCTACCAAATTTAGACAATTATTGGTCTATTTTACGGTTAATCTTAAAACACTGTTTTAAAGAGTGAATCTCATTTTTGGTATGAACTTATGAATGGAAGGACAATAACTGAATTTTGTCCTAGAAACTCCTTGAATTGGTTAATTTGATCATCGGGATGATGATTCTTTAATAAGGGAGGAATGTAACGCCTTGATTTTTGTAAGTTATCATGGTGATTACTTTTCATGATGTTGTAACTGTAGAAATGAAGATAAATATGTTAAGACACATCTTTTGATCTTAAAGGAATGTGTTGCTAATCTGGACCCTTGTTTGTGTAACTTGATACTTGGGACAAAGTTATTATTGCTTGTGTGATTGCTAATGAGACAACAGACTTGTCGTATGCTTGATGAACTCTATTCGCTGATTGACAGCACACCTTGAATCAATTCCATTAATCCAAGGTATGTTGTGGCCTTCTTGTATGATCGCTTTGTCGATTTACTTTTAAACCAGACTGAAGGTTGATATAAATGTTGCATCACCTGATTTCTGGTATGAATATCTGGTACTTAGATGCCAATGAAAAAGGTTTGATTCTCGAACCATGCACCGTTGTAACGCTAGACCACGTAAGGCGATAAAGGCCTGGATGCGGGTGGCTCAGGTATGTGGAACATAGGACGAAACGTCCTGCATTGTGTCGAATATGACTATCAAACTGAAGAACTTGATTTGGAAACTAATTAATTAAATATTAGGGGATTAAACCCTAACCTACCCCTAAGTTCTACCTTATACCCTAACTACTATCCTTTATGGATTTTAAATTTTATAAAGGAGAAAATAGATGTAAATCCTACTAACCTATGAACTAGGCGAATGACCTAGATATGGACTATTAAAATCCTAAACTAATCCTAACCTAAGGAAGGGGACGCATAGACCCATGTGGATGGAAAGGATAAGGAGGGAAGGTAGGAATTTAATGGGACAGTAATGAGGTCCTTGCATGTGCAGCGCCAAGTTTGGCGGGAACATGGAAAAGTTGGAGGAGTCCAACTAGCTATGAAGCTAAACTTTGATTTCATGCAAACATTTGAAATTTGGAATCTGCCAACCTTGAGTCGGCGGTGGCGTGAGGAAAAAGGAAAAAGGAATGCATTCAATGCATTCAATGGCATTGGTCTTAGCGACCAGCTCGCCTTGGAAAGAGGATTGTGAAGGAAGTTTGTTTGTTGCTGTGCGCATTTGGATTTTAGTTGCTCTGCATTTTGTTCCTCCATGGTGCTGTCGAACCTGCTATAATTTTTGGTTATTGATTATGTCTTTGGAGAAGCCGAGGGCTATTTTTGAGCCTGTGGAAGTAGGTGACTGTTTGGAAAGCTTTACTACTGTCGCCGTGGAGAAGAATAGCTCCTGTGGGCACGGTTTTCTTCGAGCTTCAAGAAAGATTAACAGGCATGTTAAGCCCTTCTCCTTAAACCGTTTGCTTTTGCTTAATCGTCTCATTAAAACAACCCTGCTCTTATGATGGGGGTTTTGGTTATTGATTTGGCTTTTATATTGAGAAGATTTTGAGTTGAGCCATTTTTCTTTGCTGAATGCGGCTTGAGCATTCTTTGCTTGATGATTTGTATGTCTGGTTGAACTGTCCTTGCTGTATGGTTGTTTTGATAGTGTTGGGTATTCGTTTCATTACCATTATGGGTTTGTGCTAATAGATACATTAGCTAAATGAATATCACTTCTGAGTTCTGCGCATCCTTGCGAAAATAGGAGGATGAGATGATGATTTTTTATAACTAGTTGAACCGTCATTATATGGGTGAATACGATTTGGGTATTCTTGTGCGTTTGAAGAAAATGATTGTTCTTCTTATTGAAATCATTAATGTATTACGTTTTCTCTTTGCTGTTCTGAAATCTAAAGGTAATGAGAGAGAGGATTTTATTATGCATTTTGGATGCGATTTGATCTTCTAGTCTGAACTGTTATCATGAAAATGAACATGGGTTAGTGTTTCTGTGCAAATGAATGAAACAAATGAGATTTGGTTTGTGCTGTTGAGATTGCTTTGACTGAACCTTGCTTGCGCATCTATTAACCCATGTGGGTTTGCATTGATAAAGGTATTGATATGCGAATATTGTATTTCTAAGATCAGTGTGTGGAAACATTTGGAAAAAAAACAAAGTTTTGGTGATGTTGATAGACTATTATGTGAGTTATAATTCCTTGGTGTTTCTCATTGCATAAAATATTTAAAGGTTTCCTTCTGAGGGACAGCAAGGTTATAGTAGTATCTTACTTGCTGTCCTAAATTGTTATAGTATTCTGCCTTCTGATTTTTTTTGGTATTCATATAGGACTGTTGGGAAGGAAGTTCTAATCTGATGAGGAACAGAAAATCAGTCTATATAATAGACTGAGTAGAGCATGCAAATTATATTGTGTCTTGCTGAACTCAAGGATATATATATATATATAATTTTAAGGATTGTGGACCTTTCATTGTTTTCATTAAGAGCAGAATACGAATGGATTTATTACCTTGCTGCTGGAAAGTAAATTTTCTCATTATTGGATGAAAATGTGACTGTTGTTGTTGCTGTACAATCTACATGTTATAAAGACGAAAATGTCTGTAGAGTGACTTATTTTAAAGGGGAATATATTATGCGGAATGAATCATATTTATGGATCATGTCTATTTTAAATAATGGGTAATTCAATAAGACAGTGAGAAGAGGTGATATGATCTTTCTCTCTTATATTTGATTATTGATTTTCATTTATCTCTCTTTGAACTGTTACCGTTGATTGGTATCACGTCTGGATTAAATTTTGTACTGCTTTGGTTTAAGCATCTACATTTTATGGCTGTTTACTTTTCTCCTCAGTGATTGATTGCTTGAAATCAATTGAGTAGCATGAAAGGAAAGGAAAGTAATTCGGTTTAAAATTTCAGTCAAATTTTATCTTTGAAATTATAACTATTGTAAGTGAAAGGAAATTACAGTTTTTTATGTTGGAACAACAGTATGCATGATTATGTTTTAGTTCTTACAGATGCTAATTCTGGAACTATTTAAAGGGAAATTACTTCTTGTAGTAATTGTTGGGAAAGAGGGCAGTAATTCTATCTTTTCTGATTGGGAGGGTAATTAGATGATTGAGTTGTTATGTTGTTCATCCTTTTCGGTACTTAATTCTTGAATGATGTTCATATTAACGTTTCATAAAAGCAGGGTTCTTTTATTGAGACAGTTAATTAGAAGCACCTCATTTTAATGACAAGTGCTTAATATGCTCAGTTCAATGAACTGACCCGTGCAAGTAATTTTGCAGATGGAACTTGAGTATAAACGAAGACATGGTTGTTTTCTGATACTTCTTTTGATTGACTGAAGATGGATTGTAATTGATAGCTATTACTCCTCTACGAGGAAATGAGAAAAGAAGAAATTACATTCTTCTATCTTATGAGTTGTAATGTTGTTTAATATAAACAAAGTCCAGTCATTTGGACTGGCAAATGTATAGATTGTAAAACCGATGGATGAATACAAGTACGAGTGTGATATTTTTAATGACTGTATCAGTTTGATATTGTTGAATAAGTTTGAGAATATAACATTATTCCTTGATTTGGTATTATTCAAATGTTAATGGATGGATTTAAAAGGAAATAACATCTATTCTTTACCTAAATGCAACTCTTACGTTGAAATGTGCAATTAGTTCATACTTGGGTTAAGATGAATTTTAAATTGGCATTAAAAAGGAATTAGGTCAACATGATCTCTTAATTGAAAGGTATTCGGGATTAGCTTGAAAGCTAAGGAATATCAAATAACTTAGGAGCAGCCGAACCTTGTATTCGGACTCCGTTAATAACCTCGAATGTTTAAATTCAGAAAATATGGATATGGGAAAACATATCTATTGATAACTGACCTTAACAGAAGTAAGGTTAAGGAGAACAAATGAATAGGTTCATTTAGAATTAGACCTCGTTTAAATGATGTCTAATAAGATGGAATTCTGAATTGTTTACGGTTGTGGAAAAACTTGGTTAAGTTTAATAGGTTAAACTTATTA
>JAHRHJ020001495.1:0-22458 GCA_019776745.2 Taxus chinensis | reverse complement strand
TTCCATTTTCCTGAAGATGATAGAGTGTAGTCCTATGGTGCACAATCATAAATTCTTCCAATAATATCCTAATTTATGCATTCAAAAAGTGTGTGCCATTATCACTTGTCAAACTTAGTAGGCATCCATAGATTGTAATAATATTTTCCCATAAAAAATGACTGTTGTAGCTGATGTACAATTTTTTGTAGGTGCTGCTTCTACCCACCTTTTCAGATAATTTGTGCAATTGATGATGTAGCACGATCCAGTCCTACACGTGGCTGGTGAAATAAGACCCACAAAGTCTATAGCCCATTTTTCAAATAGTTATGCAATTGGAATAATTTTTAAAGGAATTTCATCTCTTTGCCCTGGTTTTCCAAGGCATTGACAATGATCACACACCTTGCAATATGCCTTACAATCCTTAAATAGGTGTCTCCCACCATAATCCAGCAAGTATAATCTTACGCATAGTGGCGTCACCTGCATAGTGCCCACTTTCAATACCACCATGAGCCTCTTCCATGATATATGTCCACTCATGTTCTAGTATACATTAACGTAATACTTCATCTTGGCCTAGTTTTTATAGGTCACCGTTGATCAACATGAATGGTGTCGTGCGAATTGCAAGTTGTTTATTCTGCTAAGTATTTTAGTCCTTCAATGGTGCATCATACCTGTACATAGAAAGATACATCAATATCTTCCAATTCTAAAGGCGTGTGCATTGTAAGCTATACAAGTATGCATCTAACATTGTTTATTTAATTTTTTGTGCATGTCCTCCCTTGATTGAATTCTTGATAAGTGGTTTGAGCTACAATTACATTTACTTGGTTTCATTATGGCTGTGAACTCAAACTCTTAGAATAAGATAGGACCCATTGAAAGATGTTCCCCTGTAATACTAATCTTATTTACCAAGTAATTTCAATGCCATGTGATCTATATAAAACACAAAATGTGTTATTAGTAAATACTTGTCTGAACTTATGCAGTGCATAGACCATTGACAGGGCTTCGTATGCTCTAGTAGTTGTATAATCCTCTGCTCCACAAGGAGTCAAATTTCCTACTAACAAAACATATAGGATAATCAATAATACCATCTACAGGATGACCTAATATTACACCACATGACCGTGTCAAAAGCGCATCCACATGCACATTAAAGGATTGGTTCCAGGAGGGGAAAGCATGTTGGATAGGTGATTGTAGTAAGT
Source organism: Taxus chinensis (assembly GCA_019776745.2). Lineage (NCBI taxonomy): Eukaryota > Viridiplantae > Streptophyta > Pinopsida > Cupressales > Taxaceae > Taxus > Taxus chinensis. The sequence continues at coordinate 21,247 of JAHRHJ020001495.1, read as the reverse complement.
CTCTCCTTCAATATCTCGAATGCACGCGATATTACGGTTCTTCCCAATAGATTATCCATTTTCATTTTAGTAACTCCTCCTGGGGTGCGATAATATTTTCATATCCTTTGATGATTTTTCTGTAATACCCTGTATGTAACCCTAAACTCAACACACCTCACTTTGACTAGTAGGCTCCTCCATGCATGGATGATAATTACAACTTTAGTTAGATCCACTAATAAAACTTCCTTGCAGATGAGGTACCCTAACATATGTGCCTAAAAGGTGTAGCAAACACACACTTCTTGATGTTTAAAGATATTCTTAATTTTCTGAAATATTTCAAACATTAGGCGCACATTATCACAATGATCCTTAGTAAGCCCATATATTGTCCAATCATCCAAGTGAACCTACAATAGTTTTTGAATAAAATCCTAGAATGCTTGAAAAATTATGCTCGAAAAATATAGGTGAAATGTTCTTCAAACCAAAGGGCATCACCATATAGGACAAATATTCTCCCATTTAGTGGTGAAAGATTCATTTTCTCTCGATCCTTCTATGACATTTCTTACTTGATGATACCCATAGAACCAATCTGTAAAATGAATAGACTTTGCACCCTGCAATACCTTCCAATATTTACTTAGTTGAAAGGTGTAGTAGAAAAAGATCAGTCAGACATGCATCATTTAGCTTCTCTATAATCCACACAAATCCTAATCCAACCATCTTTCTTTATACTGATAACCTTGGGGCTAACCCACTTAGACCCTTCTAAGGGCTTGCATGATTCCAATATTTCAACATCTTGTACAAATTCTTCCTTAACCTTTACGTTCAATTTTACGATTCATTATGTAGGGTCTCATCCTAACTGGGCACACACCTTCCTTTAGCTTAATCTTCATCTCACCTAATGACTTATGTACTCCCTTTAACTCATGGTATCTCCTAGGGAATAAATCCTGATAAATCTCATAGTAACTCAATTATCTTTGCCACTTCAGAATTAGAACAATAATATCCAATTATGGCCTCCTTAGGTTCAGCATCCAATGCCAATGTTAAATTTCTTTGGTCTTCATAGGTTCATGCTAGGTGTGCACTTTTCTTATCCGGATTGTCTAGAACCTCACACATACCTGTAAGAATGGTCTACTGTCTATATTTTCTACTTCTTCATCATCCACTATGTAGACCATCTTTCCTGTATCCTTCTCAAAGTAATTGCACTTAAATATTGTCGCATATGTCCCTTATTTTTTATTAAAGCACTCTTCCTGGAGTCTGCCTCCACCAAAGAGCTCATAGATGAGTTCTTCAGCCTTGGCACTGTCTACTATAGTCAATTGATTTATAACCTGTAATGCCTCTTCTACCAGAGGTTTAGTAGAGAAGTTAGTCAAAATTTTTAGACCATTCCTCCAATCAAATACTATCAATTTTCTAGTCTCCCTATACAGTTCCACATAAACATACCAAGTGCGCATACATCGGCATTGCAAAGTGGAATAAAAAAAAATGTGCACCCAGAGTGAAGGTGGTAAAGCTTCTTGTCCCTCTATACAGAGTCTCCCACATTGCTAAACTTAGTGTTAAACAGGTTGATTACCATAATATATGTAGTATATTTGAGTAGGTGCATTGCTCCTGAGAAAAATGAGTTGTTAAAGAAATTCTAACTTCAGTTCCATTCTATGAGATTATCTCTATGAACCAGCCACCAGCGCACTGCCATGCCCTGTGCAGGGTATATGTCTAACATATTTCTTCTCTTCACTTGATCTATATATTGCTCCTTCCCATAGGCACATAAAAATATCATAGGGTCTCCTTCTCTAGTGTACCTGAGGTACCAGAGTTGTTACCTAACCTCCTGATATAATCGAGGTATAGTTCCTCTGTGTAAAATGTGGTCCTTAATTTATGCACCAAACTAGTCTCATAAGTAACCATGCACCCAATTATCACAAGCAATACTTGCAGTATCACTAATAGATTATGCATCTTCCCACAAAAAGGATTCCTTCCTTAGATGGTTCAAGAACTTTTAGATTTTGAATGACACATATATAAATTCTAGTTCAGGTATTCCTCACTCAAAGGATCAACTTAAGGTGTATAGATTTCCCATCTGGGTTAAAGGGATAATAACCCTGTTCCTTACTTATTCTCAAAACTTATCTACCCCTTGTTGAATTGTAGATTAGAATTATTGGCATAACACCAAAGGCACCCAAGTAGAGATGGGAAGTTTTCTGCTTCTACAAGTGCTAAAACCTCAAATTCCCCAATGAACTTGGCCCCTTGTATAGTAATGTATGCATACTTTAAAACTCTGATTGGAGTGGCCTTAGTTCAACTTAGCCATACACAAATACATTAGAGGATGGATATGCAATGTAGGTCTACCCATCTGTATCGATGTATCTAAAGTAAGCACATTGACTTCTGACACCTGTATTAATTAATATATTTTTCAACAACCCACCCATCCACAATAGCATTCAGAGTGATTTCCATGTCATAGTCTAAAGATACGAGGGGGAATATTTGGCATGTAATATTTGTTGCTCATTATCAGTACCTATGCACATGGATTGCTTTCCATTTAACCAACTCCCTAGTAATGAAATAATATTCTCCTGGTGTAGCATCTTACATACTTCCTCTAAAATCATCAACATTTGACTGGACCGTCTCTACCTCCCTTCTTCTGATCTAACTTCTGTGACTTCTCTTTTAAAAATTATATTTCACCCTAAATATTTCTGAGTAGCTCCATGGTTTCCTAATAAACCTCCTTCTAATGTGCAGGATCCTGGGTACCATGCATATAGAACCTCATACTTAGTGATGGTAGGATTCTGCTATAATGCTTCTTTGGCACGCGCCGCTTCAATATGTTTAGTAATATTTAAAGGTAATTATTTATATTCCAGTGTCAACTTTGGAATCCACTTATTTTCCATAGCACGTTGTATCCTAACCATGCTTGCATCTTTGTCTTCTTGATTATGTTGCTTATTAAGATGCTCATACAAGTCTAGGAATTCGTCATAGCTATGATTCTTTCCATAGAAAGAATGTGTAATATTCTGAGGAAATTCACATCTATAGTGGTCAGGTCATCTGCATATAAAAAATTTCCCATGAGGGAATTCACCACATCCCCCACCACGAACTCATCCTCTGAATCCACCACAGTATTTTTGTGGCACGTTGTATTCTAATCATCCCTACACCCTTGTTTTCCTACTTATGCTACTTACTAAGATGATCATATAAGTCCGGGGATTCCTCATAGTTATGATTCTTTTCATTAAAAGAACAAGTAATATTCTGAGAGAATTCACACCTGTAGTGGTCAGGAAACTAATTTTCCACATGTATAACACGTTCTGTCATCACCAATCGGGCACTATGATAATTCTTCACCGGGAACTCCTCGTGCTATGATTATTTACTAATGCATAGCCTTTAGTTTGGTGGATGTAATCTAGAAACAAAAAAACAACATAACATAAGAATACCATCGACTATGATAAGACGGAATGATGAAAAATCTGAAATATCAAAGTAAATTATAATATTAAAATGAAATTGTTACAATCTCACCCATGAGGTACTTCAAGTGTTATTGACTTCACTTGCCTTTCACCAAGACTATGGGAGAAAATTTACAATTACGCCTCTTAATGGCTTCTTCAACAAACCTTTAAACTGATGGCTTCCTTCGCACACTTCCTACAATATTTCTTACTACTTCCTTCTATGCTAAATGAAGGGGGGTGGCCTCTCTATTTATAGAACTTCCAGGCTTATCCATCTTATCTCTAAGATAGGATAAGAAATCCAATCTGACGAATCATATTACATACCTTAACTCTTATGTGTACATATAAGCTTATCTTTTAAGATAAGATAAACCTTATCATTTTACATGGGTTCCACATTTTTAGAATTTTTACAAATAAAATACACAAAATATTTATGACCTCACTCCTTGTCCTTATTATCAATATAATATTTCTAATTCCTAATCATGTAGACCCTACTTCTCTAATTACCCAAACTTTGACATTTTAACATTACCGGAGCACTTACGACAAATATTTACGTTTTTACAACATTCCTATTATACTTTGATTGTTACCGTACTCCACATTATTGGTGACACCGTACTAACGGCGCCATTATCTTCTATCGGATGTTGCTACTAATTATACTTAACAACATCCTATTCCTAATACATACATTAATGAAATAGAAATTACGGAGGAAAATTTTAGTGTCGACATCTTCCCCCTTCCTAGCTTCTACTCCGTCCTCGGAGTAGACTATTCTGGTGCTTGGAAAATCTTCAACTTGTCGTGGTTGACCCATTTTGTAATGGGAGTGTCATCCAATTCCTCTAGTCGGTACGTACCATTTTCATGCACAGCTACTATTTTGTAGGGCCCCATCCATTTTGGAAGAAATTTCCCCTGTCTTCTTTTTTTGTATCTGGAATCATATACTAGAACCAAGTCATTCACTTGAAATGGAGACCAACGAATCTTTTGATCAAAGTACTCCTTTTGCTTCATTTTCTTCTTATGGCTTGTATCCTTTGCTATTTCTCTCATTTCCTCCAGCAATTGAAGATGTATCAACCTTTCTTTTACTGAATCACTTTCATCCATCCTTTCATTTTTCATAACTCTCACAGTGGGAATATCAAACTCAATAAAAAGAACTGGATCAATGCCATAGGCCTACTGAAATGGAGAGTATCCTGTTGCTGACTTTGATGTTGCCCTATATGCCCACAATGTTGCATGAATCCTTTTATCCCATTTATGTACCTGCAAGGCTGCATCTTTTGCTAGAATTTGACACAACACAAAATTTGTTCGTTCCACCTATCCATTTTTGGTTGGCTTGTATGTTGTTGCCTTCCTATGCTTAATAGAAAACTTATTGACTAGGGCTTCTACCACCTCATTAATGAAGTGGCTTTCTTGATCTGTTACAATTTCTAATGGACAACCAAATCTGGTGACAATGCGTTCGTATATGAACCTTGCCACTTCATCCATGGAAGTTGTTTTCAATGGCCTTGCTTCAACCCACTTGGTTAAATAATCCATGGCAACTACAATATACTTATTTTGGCATGAGGTAGTTGGAAGTGGACCTACAATGTCTATTCCCCACTTTTCAAAGGGACCAAGTGGAAGAATAGGGCATAATGGAGCTGATGAATTCTTACGGTTACCATGTGTTTGACAAATTTCACATGTCTTACAATCATTATAACAATCCTTAAAAAGAGTAGGCCAGTGATAACCTGCATCCAAGATCCTTCTTGCTATAAGTTGTCCCAGAGAAGTGCCCTCCACATGTACCATTGTGGAATTCTTCTAGCAGTTCCTTCCCTTGATCATGTCCAACTGCCCTCTTGTACTGTCCATCAGGTCCTATTCGAAATAATACTCCATGCAGAATAGAATATGGATGACTAGCTTGAGTAATCTTTCTCTTAGTCTTTGTATTGGTACCATCAGGAAACTTGAATTCATTCAGATAATTCCAAATATCTATGTATTCACTAGGGATTGTGTCAAGGGATAACAATGCTGCATCGGGGAAATCATCATCATCACAAGATGATCCTAAACCATCATAGGCTCGAGAGAGTGCATCTGCATTGACATGCTTCTTTCCTGGCCTATCTATCATATCAAATTCAAATTCTTGTAGCAAAATTATCCATTTTGCTATCCTCCCTGATGGATTAGGCTTATTTACAATATATTTTAGAGCTTGATGATCTGTTACAACTATAAATTTCTTCCCTAGCAAGTAATTTCTAAACTTCTTTACAGCAAAAATGATAGCTAGAGCCTCTTTTTCAGTTACAGTATAATTTACCTCAGCACTACTCATTTGTTTTCTCCCAAAGTAAATTGGATGTTCATTCCCATTTTCATCCTTTTGGCTCAAAGTACTTCCTAGTGCTACATCTGAGGCATCAGTGTACACAATGAATGGCTTGCTCCAATCTGGATTCTTTAAAATAGGTGAAGACACCAGGGCTTCCTTCAGTTGTCCAAAAGCTTCATGCGCCTTATTTCCTAGTTCATAAGTAACATCCTTCTTCAAGAACTGGGTTAGTGGATGTACAATCTTTGGGAAATTCTTGATGAACCTTCTATAGTAACCCACATGGCCTAAAAATAATCTCAACTTACTTCTATTCATAGGAAACGGTAAATCTTTGATTTTTGAAACTTTATCACGATCAATACCAATACCATCTTTGGATACAACATGCCCTAACAAAACACCTTTAGAACATCCAAAGACACATTTTGTAGGGTTTAGTGAGGCTTGTGCTTCATCTAACCTTTGAAATGTTGTCTCCATTTGGTGCAGGTGGTCCAACTTGCTCCCATAGATGCAAAAATCATCTAGAAATACTCTGATGAAGGTCCCAATGTAAGCTTCGAACACCTTATTCATCAAACGCTGGAATGTTGTTGGAGCATTACACAACCCAAAAGGCATAACTCTATAAGTAAATGTTCCCAAAGGAATGGTGAACGTGGTCTTTAGCTGATCTTTCTCTGCTACACGAACTTGGTTATAACCACTATATCCATCAGCAAAACTATAGAACTCCTGGCCAGCTACTTCGTCTAAGATCTGATCTGAAAATGGAAGAGGGTAATGATCCTTCTTTGTTGCCTTATTGAGCTTCCTGTAATCAACACAAATGCGTAGCTTCCCATTCTTTTTTATTGAGATCACAATGGGAGAAACCCATTCTGAATTCTCCACAGCAAATATGAATCCTGCATCAAGCAACTTATCTATTTCTTCTTTTACAGTCTTGGAAAAATTAGGATTCATTCTATATGGCATTTGCTTTATGGGCTTAGCACCATCTACCAGCTCAATACAATGTTCTACCCAACTTACTTGACGGAGTTCCTTGTAATCAAAAGTGAATAGGTGTATGTACCTTCGAAAGAGTTGAAGGTAGGATTCCTTCTCACTCTCCATCACAGCATCACCAATCTTTATTTGTTGGAGACGATCATCAACTTCTTCTTTAGATAATTTTATGGGGTCCTGGGTTGGTGTGACTGGAAGAATATCCATAAATGAAACATTAACATCACTTTCTTCATCTTCAGTGTCCACTTCACTGGTACTAGAGTAATCAGAGGATGTCCAATCATCAGTTTCATCACTTGAATCCACAGGTTCTGCTTTATGATGTCAAGGTATCACAATTATCATCACCCTCTCTCTACCACGTCCACGTGTCATGAAACCTTCTTTCCAGTAGTTTCTTGCATGAAATCTCCTTAGCCATGGTCTTCCCAGCAACATTGGGTACGCAACAATACAATTTTTCATCACCTGAAAGTCTACCACACATACAACACCCATAACAGATATTGCCACATTTGAAACTACACCTTCTGGTTTAGTTTTTCCCTTATTTAATTACCTTAACATAAGTATTGAAGGGCGATCAATTTTTAAACCCAACATATTCATTACAGACTCAGTCATTACATTAACTACAGCACCTCCATCAACTAATACATCATGAATTGAAATACCATTACATAATACCTCAGCTTGTGGAGCATAAGGATCTGCCTCTGCCTCCAAAACAGGGACCTCAACCTCCTTCCTTCTTCGAGGCATTGAGTCCACCTCGCAACTCCCGCCTCTTCTCAGAAGACATAGCCAAGAGTTGACCATATGTAATACTTGGAGGCCTTTTGGACAGATCTTCCAAGATGGAGTATGGTCCTTGCCCCTGTGAAATCAGAAAATCCTGCACACCCAACTTTCTTCTCCTATGTTTCTTACTAGTTTCTTCTTTCATCTTCTTAGGATCATTTCCATCTTGATTATCTTTTTCTTTCTTTCTTTTTGTTACAAACACATCTACTTCATTATTTCTGCTCTTATCTACTACATCAAAAGAATTCATAGGTGCTTTTCCTTTATCATTATCTCCCTGTACCAGACGTAGAAGCTCTATCTGGACAATTATACTTATAATGATCCTTTTTATAACAACCATAACAAACAATTTCAAAAATATTTCTTTTTGGACCTCTATCTCCTCCCTGAGAACTAAATTCCTTTCCTTGAAGAAGATTAATAGTTAACTGACCCATCTTTTTGAGCAAATCTTCATACTCAGTAGATGTATTAGGAGAAATATTTGTGCTCACCGGGAGTGGTTGTGGATTCAGGACCAAAGGTGCTGGTGTAGGCTCTACTTTAGCAACAATTTCTTTGGGCTCTTCTTCCATGCTTTCTTCTTGCCTTCTTGTAATCTCCTTTGCTTGTTCACTGGTAGTTGGGCGGTCATACTTCACTCATTGTTTGATTTCTGGCTTCATCCCAAGGATGAAGTGCTTACATAGGAGATTATCTATGCCATTCATCAACCCATCCGCTAATCCTTCCTTCCAGGATCTGGGCATCGAGCTTCCTCCTTAGCTCTAGAACACGAGCATGATAATCCCTTAGCTTCTCCTTCTCTCCTTGGGTTAGCTTTGTGCTATCAATCATGAGATCTGCATATCTCTATTGTTCACCAAATTCTTCAAGAAAACTTTCAGTTAATAAATCCCATGAATTTTTCACATTATCACCTAGTGTTTCAAACCACCTAAGTGTTGAACCATCCAAAAAAGTAGGAAAAAATTCAGTCCATTGTTACCTTCTTATAAGGCCATTACAAATACAAGATCGCTTAAACTCTTGAATGAAAGAAGAAACATCTTCATTAGATTGAGCTGAAAAAACAGGAATCTTTACCATTTTCAAAAGTAACCACCGTGAAATACCAACCCACAAGTACAATCAACAAGACTTATGTTCACAAATAATTGGAATTACTATACTAGAAACTGACTTTACACCTTTCTACAGTAAAATAGAAATGACCACGGTAAACTATGGTAAAACTTGACTTACTGCAATAAAAACTGATTTTAATGTGGTAAACACTATTCATGGTAAAATAGTGAAGTTACTGCGGTAAATACTATTCACGGTAAAAAGTGAATTTATTGTGATAATTACTATTCCCAGCAAAAAGGACTTTACCAAGGTGACTACTATTCATGGCAAAAATGACTTTATCATGGTAACTACTATTCACGGTAAAAATGACTTTACAATGGTAACTACTATTCACAGTAAAAATGACTTTACCACGGTAACTACAATGCACAGTAAAAACAAGGTTATCCTCCAATTGATTTTTGACTAAGTGGGAATATATCTCCAGAAAATCCACCAACGAGGAATGGTCCCGGCAACGGAACCAAAATGTCATCACCAATCCGGCACTATGATAATTCTTCACCCAGAACTCCTCGTGCTATGATTATTTACTAATGCATAGCCTTTAGTTTGGTGGATATAATCTGCAAACAAAACAACAACCGAACACAAGAATACCATTGCCTATGATAAGACGGAATGATGAAAAATCTGAAATATCAAAGTAAATTATAATATTAACATGAAATTGTTACAATCTCACCCATGAGGTACTTCAACAAGACTCTGGGAGAAACTTTACAATTACGCCTCTTGATGGCTTCTTCAACACATCTTTAACTGATGGCTTCCTTCGCACACTTCCTACAATATTTCTCACTACTTCTTTTTATGCTAAATGAGGGGGGTAGCATCTCTATTTATAAAACTTCCAGGCTTATCCATCTTATCTCTAAGATAGGATAAGAAATCCACTCTGACGAATCATATTCCATACCTTAACTCTTATCTGTACATGTAGGCTTATCTCTTAAGATAAGATAAACCTTATCATTTTATATGGGTTCCACATTTTTAGAATTTCTACAAATAAAATACACAAAATATTTATGACCTCACTCCTTGTCCTTATTACCAATATAATATTTCTAATTCCTAATCATGTAGACCCTACTTCTCTAATTACCCAAAATTTGACATTTTAACATTACCGGACCACTTACGACAAATATTTACTTTTTACAACATTCCTATTGTACTTTGACTGTTACCATACTCCACATTATTGACGACACCGTACTGACGGTGCCGTTATCTTCTATCAGATGCTGCTATTAATTATACTTAACAACATATTATTCCTAATACATACATTAATGAAATAGAAATTATGGAGGAAAATTTTAGTGTCGACAGTCCATCAGGTCCTATTCGAAATAATTATCCATGCATAATAGAATATGGACGACTGACTTGAGTAATCTTTCTCTTAGTCTGATGCTAACTTGGCACCATCAGGAAACTTTGAATTCAATTCATGGGGGTTTGATTCAGCAATATGATCTATGTAAAAACTAGGTTTTTGTGTTATCTAGGGAGACTCCACAATGTATGCATCGGGAAAATCATCATCATCACAAGATGATCCTATGTGCATCATAGGCTCGAGAGAGAAAATCTATTATTTTACCATCATGTAGGTATTATCCTGGCCTATCTATAATATGATGATGTCAAATTCTTGTACTTATAAATTATCCATCTTGCTATCCTCCCAAAATCTTGGGTCTCGAATCTTAGTGACAATATATTTCAGAGCCTGATGTATCTGCCTGGGCTTGTGAACCTATAAATTTCTGCCCTACTCAGACTGCTCCACGTCCTGCTAGAACTTCCATTTACCTTCCAAAATCATGATAGCCATGATGTTCTAAGGTATTTCAGTCTACAGTCCATAGTTTATTTCAGGACTGCTCATTTGTCTGCTCCCAAAGGGGTTGAATCCAGTCCTGGGATGGCCAGCATTAGCCCATTTTCTATACGTTTTGGCTCATGAGTACTACCTAGTGCCTGCATCTAGAGGCATCCCTAAAATACACCTATGAATGGCTTGCTCCAATCTGGATTCATTCAAAACAGGTGAAGACACCAGACTAACGTCCTTGGCTTGGGGTTCAAAGGAGCTGATAAAACATGAAAATTTTGTTTTTTGGTTCATAGTTTAACATCCTTCTTCAAGAACTGGGTTAGTGGCTGTGCAATTTTTGAGAAATTCTTGATGAACCTTCTATACGTAGACCCACATGGCCTCATATATGGATCTCAACTTACTTCTATTCATAGGAAATGGTAAATCTTTGATTTAGGTCCAAACCTTGTATCAGGAATCAGGTACCATAAATCTCCATCTAATGGATACATTCATGCCCTAATAAAACGCCTTTAGATCACATCCAAAGACACACTTTGTATCAAGTTTAGTGAGGCTTCCCTAGCTTCATCTAACCTTTCAAACCGTTAATAAAAATGCCTTTTACTTAAGGTGGTCTCAACTTGCTCCCATAGATGCAAAAATCATCCAGAAATACTATGATGAAGGTCACCAATGTAGGAATCTGAACTAAATAGTCTTCTATATTTATCATCCTCCTACTGGAATGTTGCTGGAAGAATTACACAACCCAAAAGGCATTTCTCCCTATAAGCAAACGTAACCCTTGTAGGAGTCTAGTGAACGTGCAATCTTCAGCTAATCTTGTGCTCTGCTAGTGGTAACTTGAGTTGTAGCCGCTATATCCATCATGCAACCATCTTATTTCTGCACTCCTGGCCAGCTACTGGATGCAAGACAACTTGAGTTTTTGATTAATCTGAAGAGGGTAATGATCTATTCTTTGGTCTAACATAGTACCTTGAGCTTCAAACATAAATCAACACAAGGTGCGTTAGCTTCCCATTCTTCTAAATGTTATTGAATTTACAATGGTGAGAAACCCATTTCATTGGTGTATTCATCATACATCAAATATGAATCCTGCATCAAGCAAAGGTATCTATCAGGTTCTTCTTTTACAGCTTCTCATGCCATTTTAAAATTAGGATTCTTAATTTTCCTCCCAATGGCATTTGCTGGTATGGGATATAGCACTTGGGGACGAGCTGAATACAATGTAGGAGTACCCAACTTGACTTGAAGGGGTTCAATTGTAGAATCAAAAGTGAATAGGTGTATGTACCTTCGAAAGAGCTGAAGGTAGGATTCCTTCTCACTCTCCATCACAGCATCACCGATCTTTATTTGTTGGAGACGATCATCAGATAATTTTATGGGGTCCTAGGTTGGTGAGACTAGAAGAATATCCATGACTGAAACAGGGGATGACCTCACTTTCCTCTAATTCTTCAGTGTCAATTTCACTGGTACTTTGGACTATCAGGAGGTATGTCCAATTCATGTGAAGATGTTCATGCGAGGAATCTACCCTTTGAATCTCACAGGTCTAATCATATGCTTTTATGATGTCGTAGGGAAGATCACGTTTATCTACTAGATGTATGATTGTTGCTCTTGCTAACACCTAATTGTCATGAAACCTTCATTCCAGTAGTTTCTTCCAAAAAAATGGTGCCAAAAATTATGCCATGGTCGTTATTCAACCTTCATTGGGTACGCAACTTCTTGTTGATGTCATTTTCATCACCATGGGTGTGTCTACCACAGATACATGCACCCATAACAGATAATGCCACATTTGAAACTAGTACCTAACTGTATTATTTTTGTATTTTCTAGGGGATTTATTTAATGTCCTTAAGGACTAAGTTGTTGAAGGGTGATCAACTTATTTAAACCCATACATATTCATTACATAGCTTTGGTCATTACAGGAACTGCAGCACTTTGCATCAACTGGATACGTCATGAACACAAATACCATTTGGACAGTAATACCTCATCTTGTGGAGCATTTTCGAAGTAAATACTCATGCCTTTGGAAATAGGGACCTCACACACTCACTTAGAGTTCTTCGAGCTAGTTGCAAGTCCACCTCACAACTCCCGCCTCTATCTCAGACAGACATAGGAACAAGAGTTGACCATAGTGTAACTATTTGAAGAATTGAAAGTTGGATACTGATCTTCCAATAGATCTAAAGTATTGTCCTTGCCCCTACGGAAATCAGAAATATCCTGCACACCCAACTATCTTGGTCCTATGTTTCTTAGTGGGCCCTTTCTCCTCTTTGAATCTTAGGATTTAAGTTCCATCTTGATTATCTTTTCTCTCAAACAGGAATGGCTTTTTATTGATAAACACATTCGGTACTAACATTATTTACTAGATCTGTGTATCTACTATTCATCAAGAGAATTCACAGGTGCTTTTCCTATTATCATATATATATATCTATCTACCAGATGTACTGCAGTTCTATGCTGGACAATTATACATTATAATAACCCTAGTTGTATCCGATTATGATAACAATTGAATTGTGCCCAGAATATATGCTGACTCGGATTTTGGACCTCTGATCTCCTCAGCTGTAGAGACTAAATTCCTTTCCTTGAAGAAGATGGATCTGTTATATGGCCCAATCTTCCTAAGAAGATCTTCATACTCAGTAGATTGTACTAGGAGTCATATTTGATGAAAAATCACCGGGATGCAGGTTGTGGATTCTAGACCAAAGGTGCTGGTGTAGGCTCTACTTCTGGAACTTGACAGATTTCTTTGGGCTCCTCTTCCATAGGAAATCTTCTAAGGATTCTTACAATCTCCTTTGCTTGTTTCAATGGCTATAGCTCGAGAGTGGTCTGGATACTAAGTCTAAAAATTGTCTGATCTAAATACTGGCTTCATCCCAAGAACTGAAGTGCTTGACATAGGAGATTATCCACGCCTAGATCATCAACCCATCCGCTAATCCTTCCTTCCGGATCTAGGCATCGGAAGCTTCCTCCTTAGCTCTAGAACATGAGCATGATAATCCCTTATCTTCTCAGATTCTCTACCTTGGGTTAGCTTTTTGATGTTGAATCATGAGACATACATATCTCTGTTGTTCACCAAATTCGATTCAAGACCTGCTTTCAGTTAATAAATCCCACTGAATTTTTCAACATTATCACCTTTGTCAGGAATTTCAGAGTTTTTTTAAACGTGCTGAATCATAATCAATAAAAAGGTATGGAAAATTACATCCTAACTCATATCAGATTCCCTTCTTATAAGGCACATTACATGTAATAAAAGATCGCTTAAACTAAAAAGGAGAATGAAAGGAGAAGCATTTATTATACATTTAACGAGCATATTCTGAGCCTGATCAAAGGGATGAGGTGAATCTTTCAAGGTTTGATGTCCATAACAGTAACCTGGACGTGAGGGACATACCAACCCACAAGGTACTGATCAACAAGACTTATGTGCGACGAATATGTGGCAGGGATTCGACGGCATAGAAATGAAGCCTCATGGTAAAATCATGGTTTAAACTTGACTGAGGGGTCCGGTAAGCAACTGATTTTACTGTGGTGAAACAGAAGTCACGGTAAAAAGTGAAGTTACTAGCGGTAAATTACTATTCACGGTAAAAAGTGACTTTACATGTGAGGGACACAAAATTACATGGTGCTAGCAAGAAGATGACTTTGTCATGGCGAACTACTATTCACGGTAGGGAATGACTTTACCATGGTAACTACTATGCACAGTAGGGGTTGAACTTGGTTATCCTGTCAATCACCATTTTTGGCACTAAGATGGGAATATCTTCTCCAGAAAACTCCACCAACGAGCTATGGTTATTTACTAATGCACAACCAAAATGTCATCACCAATCTGGCACTGGATGATAATTCTTCACCGGGAACTCCTCGTGCTATGATTATTTACTACAAAAATAGCCATTTACTTTATGATAAGACAGAATGATGACAAATCTGAAATATCAAAGTAAATTATAATATTAACATGAAATTGTTACAATCTCACCCATGAGGTACTTCAACAAGACTATGGGAGAAACTTTACAATTACACCTCTCGATGGCTTCTTCAACACACCTTTAACTGATGGCTTCCTTTGCACACTTCCTACAATATTTCCTCACTACTTCTTTCTATGCTAAATGAGGGTGGTTAGCCTCTCTATTTATAGAACTACCAGGCTTATCCATCTTATCTCTAAGATAGGATAAGAAATCCACTCTGACGAATCATATTCCATACCTTAACTCTTATCTGTACATGTAAGCTTATCTCTTAAGATAAGATAAACCTTATCATTTTACATGGGTTCCACATTTTTAGACTTTTTACAAATAAAATACACAAAATATTTATGACTTTACTCCTTGTCCTTATTACCAATATAATATTTCTAATTCCTAATCATGTAGACCCTACTCCTCTAATTACCCAAACTTTGACATTTTAACATTACCGGACCACTCACGACAAATATTTACTTGATACCGCAAACATTCCTAGTTTACTTTGGACTGTACCGTATTCCACATTATTGGCAGCACCGTATTGCCGGACGCCGTTATCTCTATCAGAACGATACTATAATTACACTTAACAACATCCTATTCCTAATACATACATTAATGAAATAGAAATTATGGAGGAAGATTTTAGTGTCGACAGATCACCCTAGTGTCTATGCTTCTAACTTCCTCAGTGCGTAAATTTGCTTCAAGGGAATTCCACAGATAGGGTTGTATAGTGACAAGTGCTATTCTAAAAATGTGTAAATCAGACCCAAACAAACACTATGCATGTTGGCTTTGTGTGAATATATAAGAAAAGCTTAGATAATAAAGTCTTCTTAAAAATGGGCATCGCTTCCCTGACACTCTTAGTAGAGCCTGTTAATATCCTTGAGCACGCTTATAACTCTTTCTGCTCAAACTCAGGGATGTGAAACTCTGTAAGGAAAGCATCGTTAATGTTGTATAGTATACACAAGTTTGATCAGGGTTAAAGTTTATTGTACAGTTGTGTGCGGCAATCCTGTAATGTAGTGGAAAATTGAATTTCCCTACGCTCAGAAGTCGTGATCCCTTTCGTACATTATAGTATCTCATACATGTGTACATATTCAACAACATCCTCTACACCCATTTACTTTGGAAGACAAAGATACATCTCCATGTAAATATTCTGGGGTTGGTGCAGTCCTTTCCCACCTGATCCAGAACCTCCTATGTTACCTCTACCTCTAGAACCACTAGATCCACTAGAACTAGAACCACCTATACTTGTTAATCCTTCACATTTAGCCAGAAGTAGACCAGAAGATGTACTTCCCTATGTCCCAATAGTAGTACTAAACTAAACCCCTATAATCTGTGAAATGTTAATACTCCCAGAAGTGAGTCCAAAATTTTACGCGCTTAAACTCTGTCTAGATGATGTACCTGAAAAGGTACCTCAAAACAATAATGAAGAATTTCTACCCGGCCATGGTACACTACCACCTGCTTATCTGCTCTCCCACGGTCTAAATGAGATTACTGATTACTTGTCATAATAGTACTAAAAACCAAGCTTAAGGGGGAACGGTTTCAGTAGATTTAGATGCACTTCCCATGGCCCAGGTTGTCTCGATTGGTGCACTTACATGTGAACACTATGGGGGGGTTCCATATCATGCTTGCCAAATGGGGGGAGTTCATGAGCTCTTAGCTCCACTCCTTATACACGAGCTAGAAATCCTTCATGAGCCATCTCTATCCAAAAAATCCGCATCTGTAACATCATACTTTTCTATCTCCCTCTCAAATGCCTCATTATACTAAGGACTTTCTTCTCTCTACTGTTATCTGCTACTTTATTGCTATATTTCACAAAACCTTCCCGAAAAACGTATGTGGTGGTGGTTTAGCTAGCCATAGGGTTGTTTTTTATCCAAGTTCAAAGTTACCATTAAGATCTTGATCACTGTGGAATGACGTTTGTAAGTAAGTTCCCTGGGATATCATAAAAAAATGGAACGCAGCTACCTCAGGAAAGAATTAAGAATTGACTACTCTAACCAAGATAACTATTCGAACACACAAAACCAAGTATCCAAAATGTGTGTCAAAAATCAAACAACATCAAGAGACCTGAAATCTTATTACATCCAGACAAGTTTGCATATACTATAGTTCCTTAGATGCATAAGTAACCAACCACTTGTTCATATCGACCAGAAAGATAGAAAAGAATCCCTCATACAAACAATCGTAAAAATTTTGTTCCACACATGCACGTGCGTTAAACTCAGATCTGATGTTGAACCTCCATGCATACTTCGTCTTCTGATATTTATCACACTCATCACAAATTGCTGGGTTAACAGTATGTCTTATCAACAAAACCCATCTGAAATTTTTTTGAAAAAGAGGTCCTAAACAATGGAACAGAAGATTGTAGAATATACTCGAAATAATCCAGGTGCTGCTTGCACATCATCAGCCTAGAATGAGTCTACCCAAAAGTAAAGGTGTCAAAAGGTACTAGGCCCCCTCTTTAGGGTTCTTGTGCAGGCGGTTAAATATGAAGAGTTGATACATTTCAAATCCATAAATAGTATAAACATTTTACAGAGAATTCCATTATAGACTAAAAGAGTAATGAATTTAAAACAATATTCAATAATGAATTCAACCATCGCAAGAACTAGTTATGATAATGTCTTTAACACCTTGAATCATCAATACATCCATTATATTAAACATAGTAAATGCACATAAGCTTCTTACAATATAAGTATCATAAACTTATGCGCGACAATAAAGTCTAGTAGCATTCAACTCTATAATAAGTCACTACTCACATATCTCTAATCAAACAAATTATCAACATATTTATAAGGGGTGGGTGTTAGGAATAATAGAATCAATGTGAAATAATTCCTCGAATCGCAATAATAAGAAAATATGAATAGAATTACAGAAATGAAATATGCACAACATGAAGGACAATTATTTAAGTGGTTAACCCAATGTTGCTGCCTACATCCATAAGAACACTTGCTCGATTTTATTATAGCCAACAGTTTCACAATTACAATAATTAGATCTTGTTTGAGAGTTGCCCACTCACAAACCCTACGAATTCACACGTGATTTCACACACACTATCAACCAGTCATTAAACACAAATCTTATATCCTATTATATGTCCAATCTATTTAAAGTACCTTCAATCGGTGGCCGAAAGATATGGGTTTAACAAAACAATGGAAAGCGAAAAAAGTCAAAGCCCATAACGGTACCAATGACCCATGGGTTATAAACCACCCATGCAAAATTTGATTCTGGGGATTTTCCCCCAAACCCCTTGCCCTCTCACAGCGAGTGGGACGCCATTAACAAATATCTGAGTGTAACAAATGGAAGGTGTAACAAGCTACCATGAAAAGAGGGGCCTCCACAAAAAACATAAAATCTCCCACTTGGAGATTGATTCCTTGAGGCAATCTTCTTAACATTCACTGTCATCCACCAAAGGCCAACCAAAATGAACAAGATTGTTTATACCTTGGTGACCACTTGGTTCTCATGTCTGGAGGACTCTGGACTGGTAATGAATCTTGTCTCCAACTTCACTTATTTCCTCCAAAGATTGGTCCTGATGAAGTGATATCTCCAAAACGGTATATGATTTGTACTTAGAATGGGCCAGTAGAGTTCTTAGCTAAGTTGAAGAACAATATGACTATCCACTATATAGTTTCCAATTCTGCTTAGCCAAATATCATCAACGCAATTTTTGTATACCAATCATCCCTTTCTAGGCTCTGTAGCAGAAAACATATCAGCCTTAGCCTAGTGGTTGACAAAGCCAAACTTCTGTAACTGTGAATCCAGCTCACGCGTTCACCTTAGTAAATACATAACCGTTTTGTGTCCTCTATGTCCAAATCTTAGCCATGTATGTGAGTCAACATATCCACAAAGTAGTGGTTAATCCACTGTAACACAAAAAATACCCGAGTCCTCTTGAATTCGAAGATCCACTTATTGCCTGTATGCCATTTCCTGGATCCACTCATAAACCTATTCATTGCTCCCAACTACATGGGAAATATATCTGGGCCTATTGCATACATAATACATCAAACTGCCAAATGCTGAGAGTAAGGTTACCTTGGGACCTATTGAAATCAGCCTCAGTATTGGGGACAACTGCTCTTTGAACTTGAAAGGACCTGCCAAAGGAGTCCACGACTGGTTTATCATCTTGCCATATGAACCTCTAGAAGACCTTATGTATGTACTCTTCTTGAGATAAGTTAGTTTCGATCCTTCCTATCCTGAGGTTATTCTCATACCAAGGATTTACTTTGGTGCCACCCCAAATCTTCATAGCAAAGGAGTCAACTCAACTTTTCTTGAGTACCTTTAATTTCTGCATGTTCTACATGCTCTAGCATATCATCACCTCAGACATAAAATAATAATCTTTCATCCTAAATTTCTTTATGTATTACACAAATGGTCAGAATGCCACCTGTGAAGTATCCTGGTCCATCATGAAACTATCAACTTATTGTTACCACACACCAATGCGTGGAGCTGGTTTAATACATATAAGCTCTTCTTCATTTTGCCACCCAGGTTCTTCTTCCCATTGCCTCATATCCTTGTGGCTACCTTAATAGATAATTCCTCCTCCAACAATCACACATGAGGAATGTATCTTCACATCTAACTTTCTAAGTGCAAATCCTAACTGCACACCATCCAAGAACAATTCTAATAGAAGTCCATTTTTACTAGGGAAAAAATCTCATCAAGTCAAGACCTTTCTTGTGTAAACCCTTGACCACAACAGGCCTTGGATCTTTTATTCGCCTTAATTGCGCTTTATTTATACACCCCACGTATTCTATACTTCTCTTTTCCTTCAGGTAGTTTGACCAAATCCCAAGTCTGGTTTTCCAGAGATATTATGCTCTCATCCATGGCTAGATCCCACTTATTTTTGGAATTCAGACTTGCATTGCTCTCATCAAGCATTCTGGCTCTCCCATATGTTTTCAGGTGACGTACTAAAAATTAAAGATGAAGTTAAAATGTCAGTGTTTTTCGTACCCTAAAAGACCTTCTCAACCTCAGGAGTTGGTTCCTGAGGCGTATGTACCTGATCTGGTTCCTTGCAAACTTTTCCATCTCCAATATCTTCTCACCTGTGTACTCCTTTTTTTCCCCATTTTTCTGCAACTGATCCTTATACTCGGAATTTTTCATTAAAGATACATCCATAGATCGGATTATTTCCTTATCTTAATGTTCCATAAACAGAAACAAGTCTCCACCCATATCAATAAAATGCATTTTTGAGATTTAGCCTCTAACTTGGTCCTATCATCCTTGTCATAGAGAAATGCTTCAACATCCAAAGACATTCAGAGATGACTAGTCAACTTTCTTCTTACGCAGACAAGCTTCCTCAGTTGTGCCTACATCGAAAGGCATTGCAAGGTCGTGTCTATTAATTAGATATACCTTTGTGATAACTGCATCTACCCAAACTAGAGGCATCCCTGCATGTTAACTCATGCTCTAGCATTCTAATACAAATGATTGTCCTTCATCCTTTTTGAAACCCCATTTTTTGTGGAGTTCTTGAGCGCATCCTCAGTCTTCAATTCCATTTTGAGAACAATATCATAAAATTCATTACGCAATACTCATTCCCTTATCTGACCTGAGCATTTCAACTTGAGACTCTGTTTCACATTCTCAACCAAGGATTTTCCATTTCTTTGAAAGTTTCAAACACATTAGATTTATTCTTAATGTCATATACCCAAATTTCCTAGTTGCATCATCAATAAAGGTAACACAACACAATAATTTGAACCACCATGGAGATCCTAAGCCGGTCCCCATACATCTGAATGTCCATCCTCTAACTTGTTATCCTTCCTTGTGGGTTCAACCTTGAGAAACTTTACCCACTTCTGTTTCCCGTACATACAATCCTCGTAGAATTCCATATCAATATCTTTTAATCCAGGAAACCTGTCCTTCAAAATCTACATGCCTTTTTGGCTCATGTGACCGAGCCTATATTGCCAGAAAAAAATAGTGGCCACAAAGTTGCATCTCCATCTGGCAACACTAATTACGTAATCAACACTACTAGTTAATATAATCCCCACTTCTTACTCTTCTACCACACGAGCACCCTTGTGCACCTTCCAGAGTCTTCTGTAAACTGACGCATCTAGCCTGTGTTTCCATTCTACATCTTGACCTGACATCATTCTTTCCAACTATACTGGCAAACGGCTCATCATCACCAAGATAAAACATGTCCAAAAATATCCTTGAACCTATCAGTACAATAATGGCCTTGTGAGTAACATGAAAAGAAGCCCCTGAATCTAATACCCAAGACTCAACAATGTTATCCAAAGAAGAAATCAAAGCATCCTGATGA
>JAHRHJ020001494.1:0-22479 GCA_019776745.2 Taxus chinensis | reverse complement strand
TCTTGAGCAGGCGTGACTGTGGATCCCCGCCAAGAACACACCTCACAGCACCCAATGAAAACAGAGGTATCACGCCTGGTTCTCTCGCCTGTAGCTTCGTCTATGACCTCCATAACAGCTCGCGCGACCTGGGCCGAGTGAAACGAGGTAGCACGCCTGCTTCTCTAGCTGTAGCTTCATCTCTAATCACCATTTCTAATTGCGCGGCCATGGATGAGTTACGGCAGGCAGACCAGACCGGGGGGCATACGATTTGCAAAATCCAAGTGGAATAAATGCTGATATGTGGCTAGTTGGGGTAGACTGCACGTCAAGGGAATGGTGTTATTATATTATGGCAGGTGGTTTCAGATTGTAGCTAAGGAAGAAAGAATTCTGGTAAAATTTTGATAGGGCTTCTCCATGTAAAATAGATATTTACACCATTCCATCATGTTGTTTTCAACTAATACATGCTTCTACATCTGTATGTAAATCAAATAAGTGACACAGAAAACAGAAGAGATGACTATGATCAAATAACAGTTACCATTTCTAGTTTCCAACACCAAATCAGTTTCAAAAGGGAAAGTTATACATTCTATGATTTCAAATTTTAGAAAACACATCTATTATGGCTATCAGGGATGAGTATAAAGTAATAGAGCTTTAATCCAGATAATCATATGGAACTCTGACTACAAACTAGGCAGTAAACTTCTACAAGTTATGAGGTTATAGTGGTTGAAAAGGTCAAGGTTTCAGTAACCATTCTGAAGTGGAAGAAGCTACAATACAGAAGAGAGACTGGAAGATAGAATACATGTTTAGTTTGCAACATAAGGAAGAAGCAGAATTCAAAGCTTCCTAGAACCTTCCTTTTATTCTTTTTAGTTGTAACCCTTTCTTTCCATCTAACTTCAACTTCTTGAAATCCGATTCTTCCTTTCTAGTTGCAAACTAAAACATGTACTTCTTTTCTATTCAACCTTGCATTTCATTTGGCAGTAAGTTTTAAGTATGTGGCCATTATTGCAATGTTGATCTTTATTTCTTCTATGTTTGATACTAAAAAGGTGTGGAAGTTGTGGTTTTCGTGCTTTACAAAACTTGGCCTTTTTAGGTTTAGCGCATTCTTTACTTTGTTCTCACTCATGATGACTGTCACCGTTTTAAACTTATGATGAGAACTGTACTTTTGGGAATTCCTTTGAAACTGAATAAATTTGGATTTGTGTTGTTTTGCTCCTCAATGCATTATGTTTTCTTCATATCTATTCATACTTGTATATTTAGAGCATAGTGCAATTTTGTACTATGTGATCTTAACATGATAAATTGATGAGCCTGTAACTTAATCTAGCATTGTAACAGTTCATTTAGATGCTTCATTCTCCTCTTGATAATAACACTTTGCTATTTGAAAACTTGATCACTAGGTTTCATTTATTGTGTTGATGTGCCTGAATTATGCTTAAGTTCTGCTCTCTTTTGGTCGATACATTAATGACTTTATATTCATAAAAATTGATTCTACTTTACTTGTCATAGTTGTACCCCATTGGATTATAGCATTTATTTTTCTTCCTCTCTTGGATTCATACTTACAAGTTCTAAAGCTAGCTTATCGAGTGCAAGCTCTAAAATCTGTAATCTTATGATTTCTTACATGAACTTGTAAATATACAATTTTCATGTTATCACTTGAATCTGTATAGCTTCATCTATTGAATCATGGCTTTTGTTGGAAGCTGAATTTGGTAACTGTTATCTTTGACCATACCATGCATTATCTATTTTCTACATTACTATTTGATTTATCTACAACTTTCAAACATGTATTAGTTTGAAATAACATGATGGAAAGATGTAAAATGTCCATTTTACATGGCGAAGCCCTGTCAAAATTTTCTCAGATTTCCTTTTCCATTCTGTTTTCAGCTATAATCTTGTCTCATTTCAGTTAACTTCAGCCTTTAGTTTGAACTGAAATAGATGTACTTTTATGATTCAAGTTGTAGAGTGTATCACTTCTTTCTTCTTACCTGTATCTACACATTTAGATAAACTGGTTAGAAAACATTAGGATGTTTGGCCTCTCTTTTATTCCATTGTTTTTCTCTTTCTTCTCTGAGTGAATAAGTCATGTATGCTATTACAGAATAGTGCTTTTATCAGTTGTGCCTTTGACCCTCATGTAACTTATACGTCTTGATCTTAAGAGACCCACTTGCACAAATTTGAATAGTATAGGAATATGGATCAACCTTTAGCTCAATATTGACAATCTTTCCTTTTCTTGTTTTCAGTTACAATGCCATTTGCCAAGCAGTGATGGATGAGATGGAGCAAAGATGGAACTAAAATACATCAACCAAAAATAAAGAAACCTAAGACAATTATGGGTTATTTCATAGTCCTTTATTTTTCATGCATATGTACCTCTTACTTCAGTATTTTTAATTTAATTGTTATTTACATCCCACGGCTTGTGTGGGAACATTGAAATTCCTTATGAATAAAACATTGAATTCTGAAACTGAGTTATGTATTTTTTTTTTGCATTTCAGCTTCGTGTATGGATTATATAATGAATTAAACAATTCAATAACAAAATTGAATGCATTTAATCATGAAGGGAAGAACTTTAAAATACCTGTAAATTTTAGCAATGAACTTTGACTGTTAGAATATGTAATTATGATTGTTGTTCCAAAACTTAACACTTCATCTATTCTACACTTCATGTCTTCATCAAGATAAAACATCTGTCCTTCAGGGATTTGTGTTCTTTTGTTGAAGATAATCATGAAATTGCAGACTATGTGATCTGTTACATTTTGTAACAGCACACATAGCTACAGATTTCATGTAATCATTAATTAATACAACAGAAAAATATTGAACTGAAAGAATCTCCCCTAGATTAGGTTCACTTCAAAAATTTCATCCATTGTAACGAAGTTTCGAGTTGCCCATTTTTGCACAAGTGTAAAAAATTTCAATATTTTTGGTGATCCTGTGGGGAAAACTACCTGCTAGCTTATAAACCAATGCCTTGCTCTTGTAAATTGGGCATGGAGTCCGAAGCTTGTAATAAAAATCTTACTTTCCGAAAGGTCCAACCCTTCCAAAATGAACTAAAACTGGGAAGGATTCGGTAAACTAGATCATGTGCACGAATGCACTTATTAAATTTAAAAACATTGGAATGTGCAGGAACTGCACTTATTGAAAGGGAAATCCTACTCTAAATAGACACTGTAAGATTTTTAGTAACAGTGTTTGAGAAACATACCATTCACTTGAATGGGAAGTTCCTCTCCATTTAGCCTTGAAATTTGAAAAGTATTATGTTCTTTACAAGCTGAAATAATGTAAGTACCACTCCAGATTGTATCGAACTTCGTATGATTTCCTAGCTTTGCACGATGAGCATCCCATTTCAACATAATGTCTCCTTCATTGAATATTATAAACTTAGCCTTCTTATCAAAAGTTTTCTTCATCTGTTTATGATTCTTTTCCATGTTCACATGAGCTTGATCTCTTAGCTCTTATAACTCCAATTATACATAACGAATATGTAATGGTTCATTATCAAGTTGCTCCATCTGATGTAGCAAATCTAATGTAGGTAACTCAACTAAAATAGGAATTCTTGCTTCTCTTCCATAAAAAATCTTGTATTGTGAACTACCAACTAATCTTTTAGGGCTCACTTTTTCAGCCCAAAGTGCTGAATTCAACATTAGATGCCAAGCCCTCTAGTTATCTTTGAGTGTTCTTATGATGATCCTTAAAATATTCTTGTTAGTACTTTTAGCTAACCCCTTACCTTGTGGTTAATAATTAGATGACATACTTAAATAAATTCCATATTTGACATCCTAATCTGTTACCTTTGCGCCAAGAAATGCTAAGGAATTATCTGAAATGATAGTTGCTGGAACACCAAATCTACAAACTATAACTTCATAAAAGGATAATATCAAAGTTTCATTAGCATCTTTCAAAGTTATTGCTTTAGTCCAATGTGTAAAGTAATCTGTAGCAGTCAAAATCCACTTGTGTCCTTATGACGAAGGTGGTTTTACCATGCCAATAAAGTGTAGACCCCGCTGCATGAAAGGTTGATCCTTTGAAATAGGTTATAAGGGTAGCAAAGCTAAACGTATTTTCCAACATAGAAAACACATTTCTTACACTTTCTGATCCATTCGAAACAGCCTTTGAATATGATGGGCCAATAGTAAATAGCCTTCATAATTTTTATGGTTGTGGTACGTGCTGAAAAATGACCTCCTGTAGGTCCTTCATGAAATTCAGATAATAATAACTAAATTCTACCGTAATCAACACATCGCAGCAAGATTTTGTTTATATCTCTTTTGAATAACACACCATCAATAAAAATATAAGCTACAACTTGTAACCTGAAATATCTTCATTTGTTCTTTTCTATACCTTCCTGATAAGTTCCATGCGGTAGATAGTTAACTAAATCAGTCATCTATCTTGATTCATGAACTTCTTGAACTAGCTTGGGTTGTTGATTTTTTGGTTTCACCATGCTATCTAATTGTTGATACATAACTTTAGCATGTTTTTCTGGATCTTTTGATTCTGTAGCCTGCTATTTTTCTATATCAGCAATTACATGCTTACACAAACCTTTACCTCAAACTGTCTTCGCAACATGGATATCAAAATCATGCTCCATGACTTTTGTTATCCATCCTACTCTCTTCTCATTCAATTCTTCATTTAACAAGAAATATTTTAAAATTGGATGAGAAACAAGAACATGTGTTTTGTTATTTGAAAGCATGTACTTAAAATTATTTAGTCCTATGACTACTGAAAGTACTTTTTTTTAAGAAATGTGTACCTTGTTTCGTAGTCATGCAAACTTTGTCCAAAATAAGTAATTGGTTGCTCAATATTTTCATCATTAACCTGAGTTAATATGGCTAAGATTGTTTTAGCTCCTGCAAGTGTGTACATTGTAAAATCTTTATCAGAATTTGAATTTCCAAGAGTAGGAGCTTGAGAAATAGATTTTTTAATTGCTTCAGATGCTTTTCTCCCTTCGTTGGTCCAAGATAAATTCTTCTCTTTCTTCAACATAGTTGTGAATGGTTTAACCAATGCTACAAAATCTAGAACAAATCTTCTAACAAATTTGATTTTTCCCAAAAAAAATTATAATGCCTTCTTGTGATGAGGCAATGATGGTTGTGATATGGATTCAATTCTAAAAGGGTCAATTGCTACACCTTGTTTAGAAACAATATGACCAAGCAATTTACCTTAATGTACCGAAAAGATAGACTTTTTGGGATTTAAAGGTATTCCAAACTGTCTGCATAACTGAAAATTTTTCCTTAGATGTATTAGATGTTCATTTGCATTTTTTGAAAATACGGTAACATCATCCAAATACACCAGTATGCATTTATTTAATAAGCTAAGAAAATCCATCTCCATTGCATGTTGAAACATTACACCAACATTTGAAAGACCAAAAGGAATTTTTTTGTAAGCATAAGTACCCAACTTGGTGGTAAAAGTTGTTTTGTACCTATCTTCTTCTTGGACTAGAATCTTATTATATCTACTGTAATTGTCCAAAAGAGATAGTCTATTAAAACAAGAAACTGTTCTTAAAATATGATCCATATTGGGTAGTGGGTAATGATCTTAAATAGTGAAGCTTTATTAAGATCTGTAAAATCCTGAAATATTCCTTGTGGGATACAACTTAAAATGTACCAAATATATGAAAAATGCAGCAAAGTAAAATACTGTTTTTTACTGAAAATGTCCATCTAGGACAACAAATGGTATTAAATTAATATCACACAAAATATTTTCCCACAGTGCATGAAATTTTGAGGAAGCTTGCAATAGTAATAATAAACACTATGAAAACATTTTTTGGAATAATATATTGCTGCCAGAAAAAGTACAACATGCCCTAGGTAGCTGGAAAACTTCATAGGTTCATGACCCTCTAAATAAAAGAGTAAAAATAAGGGTCTTTGGAAATAACATTAATAGATACAGGAATAATAACCCTAGAGGTTACATTTCCACCTTCAGATCTGAAACAAACGATTGGAAAACCCCCAAATAAAGGATGTAAGTCACCATGCTTGGAAGAGGGGTCGATAAATGATGGAGGTGCCTTCAACGAGCTGCCACACCCTGCCCAAATGGCTGTCGTGAATCTGATCCGGAAGCCCACTGATTATCTTCCTCAAATGCCCTGAAAACCCCCAAAATCTGTCCTCTGAAACCTTACATAAGATCTATGTACACAGTCCCACAAAAAGTGGCTCCAAAATGATAGACTAGGGTAGATCTCTCACTACTGAATAATGCCTTGCTAGCTATGGACATGTCTCTCACCACTGAAGCTAGGGTCCCTATGGGATTTGACTCCATAAGCTATAGAAATGCAACAACAGTAGCTGCATGAGAAGGGGTCGATAAAAAGTATATGCAAAAAGTGCTCTCCTTTCTCTCTTAGCTCCTTTTATACATTCCAAGGAAAAAGAGCCCCAATAGACCAAGACACATTTCATTCCACTGAGGGGTCAATAAAATAAAATTAACTAAAGTTACTTTTTCCCTGTTTAAGTCTCCAAGGTCCAAAGTGACCCCTAAATGCCAAACTTGACTATTAGTACCATGCGGCCCCTTCTCAGTAGCCCCCAACATCCCCCACCCCTTAGATATGACCACAACTTGGACTCGCTTGACCCTTAGGCCTTTGGCGTAGGAAAAGGGGAAATTATAGTTGTCCCTTCCTGAGAAATTCTTAACCCCAAGCATTAACCTGTCCTGCTGCAGTAGTTGGATACTGTGCCGTAAGTTTCTCCACCTCACCCTACCGTCCACCAAGGATCCATGTAATCCGAGGTAACCATGAAACTATGAAATAGAATGATACCCAAACCGTCTCTCCACTAGTGCCTTCAATGAAATTTCCAATTGGTCCAATCCCTGCCAATGCAAGGCTATCATCACGGGATCACTCACGGCCTCTCTAACCAACTGCTGGGTATGAAAGTCCACTCTAAATCATGTAGAATCCCCTGTGTCATCCTGTGAAACAACCTATTTACGCATAAATGGTGCTAACTCTCCTACTTGACCTTCACTTGTGTGAGAGCCAGGATCCTCATACTATATCTCGATGTGTCCCATGGAGGAAAAGTCCCAAGACTCCCATAGACAGTCAACCGGCAATATCAGCTCCATATAGTCCACCTCATGCGCTGAATGTGAACCTACTAAATAACCATGGGTCACTTTCATCTCTCCACTGATTAACACATGGGTGAGGTGCTCACCGGGCATAGAAGCAACAAAAAGCATAGGAGTGTTGTCCCATGTCGATTCAAAAAACATGGTCCCGTAAGCACAAACTTGTCATAGTGACAAACTGTATATGCATGTATAAAGTTGAGGAGATCATCCCTCAACCTCTATCATATGAACCTCTCAGACATGATCCTGTAGGTCTCATCAAAGCTCAAGTACCCAGTCACGGAAGAACAATGCACATGTCACAATATCTCCATCCTCCACCATGAATCTGACACAAGGCTCCATCTTCCCCGAGACAAGATCATCTCATCCTCCAATATGTAGCTATCACCCTGTATGTGGCCATCCAGAATCTCACAAGAATGTCAGTTCTTGGAGTACTCAACAAGAAAATGAGATCTCTAGTCTACCAAAACTTCAGATGACCAACATAATGATAAACTCAGGTGATCTGAACCTATAGTCCCAATCTCTATAACTGTCTCATGTGCAACATTACTAGTCACACCCACATCCATCATTCTGCACATCGATCTGCAATAATTAAACTCCTCACCAACATAGAATGTCCTCTCCATCCCCTCAGCTATAACCACCCTAGGTACTCTTGTAAGTAATCCCCTCAAAATCACATTCCTACCCTCAGATTTAAACTTCAGCTCCATTGTCTGAAAGTTAGTCTGAAACTCACCAAGGAAGTGAAGCCACTGCACTCTCAACACTAGGTTGTTCTCTCCCATACCAATGATGTGGAGATCATCGGTAACTATATAGTTACCCATCATGATGATCACTTGGGGAACCCGCCATGTGCCCCTCATAGACTCTCCATTGGCTATAACCCCATTGAGGCCCTCAAAATCCTCTATTTGTAATCCTTGCCTCTCAACCAATGAGGCATCAATACAGTGGTGGGTTGCCCCATTCTTAATTAGTACCCCAGCTTGTTGACCATGCATATCTCCTCTAATACTAAATGCCTTTTACATTAGAGTACTAGTCAATGTGGCTATAATTTCCTGAGGAAAAGCCTCCTCCTCCTGCCCCGCATCAACACCATCCAACACAACCCCATCTCCATCATCCATCTCGCGAGTCTCTATATCCTCACCTCTATCACCCTTGCTCTCCTCATAAGTCATCATGGTGTGCTTTGTGTCTACAACAAACAACCCATCAGAATAGGAGTCATCAAATATCCCACTTGTCTCACATATTTTGCGATCTGCCCTTGTACATCTTTTGCATCTGAAATCTGATTTCTTTGTTTTCCTTGAAATTTTTTGTTTATCCACATGAGGGATGAATGCAAATTTCCCAAAAGATGGAAGCCAATATGTCCAATGAATGATTCCAACTTCAAGTAACCCAAATGTACAAACACATTCAAGTACTTCACATCTCTTAATGACAATAAAGAAATGAGTTACCTTCTTTGTGCAAGACATATCTTTCCATGGACATAACTCATCAATTCCATGTATGTTGGGAATACACATGGCTGCTCCCTCATCATACTTTATTCTCTTTCCCCATATTTTCATTTCACTGTAAATACAAGAGAAAGGGAAATCAATATTAGAACTCATGCATCCATAAAATTTATCATAAGGAACTTCATTCCCTTTGTTGTACCCATGGATACTCGTCATGAGAGAAGACAACAAATCTGAAATAGAATAATTGGGACTTCTCATCATACCTTTGCAACTCAAAATTTCTGATATAGGATCAACATCTTCATTCTCCTTTGATTTTTCAACCCATGCATCATCATTTTCCTTAACATCATGCAACCATTGCATCCCAAAAACAGCCTTACCTCTAGCAAATTCAACCACAATAAATACACCACATACCTCATGTCCTTTCAATATCATGGGCCCCTGCATTATTTTCTTTTCCAACATATGTTTATTGGCTGAATCAAGAGCAATGTGAATGGAAGATGTGTTTATTCCATCTAGCATACCTTGAAATGTGATTATGAAATAGTCCTCCTCAATCATCCAAGCATGTAAATGTTGTCCCAAATAATAGAAACATGGGAACAACATAGGAGAACTGAACAAGCTAGGAAGATGTTAACCTTTCTCATACCTTAGGATGCTAAATTCATGAATGCGCCTTGAATTCAACTCTTCTTTTTTAACAGAAAAGTGCACCTTGATTCTTTGAGCACTTTGAGGACCATATGCCCCCACTAACCCTTCCAAGGGTTCCACCATGTAGCTGGTATAAAAATCAGTCATGGGCTCTATTAATAAAACATTTTCTCCTCTCTTTATGACTGTTGTTATACACAGTCCAGTAGGCTGAAGATGACTAAAAAATATTCTCTTTACCCTTTTTAGCAATCAGAAAACCAATGCTAGTACCTCGAGAGTTACTCTCCCTTCTTGAACCAGAGTCCGCAATGAAGGAATTGTGCTTGCCAGCACAAGACACATTTGAATTCTTTCTTTGGCTTATGAAATCAGTCACAAATTTTTCAACATTAGAATTATTAGTTTTAGATAACTACCACATATTACCACGATCCCATAGCTTATAATGCCCCTGAGCCCTTGTATCATGTAAGTCTGTCATCTTTTCTTCTCTTGCATCTCCTCATAAAGAAGATTATCAAAAGGTTCACCTTCTATCGCTGCTTTAGAAACCTCCAAAACAACACCATCCCTATTGTGATTCATGATTTTAGGTGGAGAATAAGTGGAACAAGAATCAACACCTTTCACAATTTTATGCTCATTACTGCTTGGTAAATCCATCCCATATGATAATGACTTATTCTTTGGAGGATTGATAGGTACCTTTTGGATTGAAATATCTTTTTCAGTTTTGCAACCAACCAGCCATGTTTGTTCATACCATTCAATGCCATCAATGTCCTTCATGTGTTCAAGATAGACATATGTTGAGCTGCCCCCAACATTGTTGTCTGAGTGCCTTTCAAGGCCATCAATGTCCTTTGTGTGTTCAAGATAGACATATGTTGAGATGCCCCCAACATTGTTTCCTAAGTGCCTGTTGAAATTATGAGAAAGCTGATCAAAATTTGTTGGTTTTGAAATTACAGCAGGCTGCAATTTTACACTAGTGTCCATGTGAGGCTCCTCCTCATGTGCCAGCTGCTCCATAGAGTCTTCTTTCGGGGGTGTAGTATTTATTGCATCAATTTCCCTCATCATTTCCTTAAACTCTTGTATGTGTTGTCTTTCTTGATTCACTATCAACCTAGAAACCCTAGCTCTACTATTCCCTTCCTCACACTTTTTAAGAGTTTCCATTACATCCTCCTTGCTTGCACAAACAACTTAATTCTTCTGAGCTGGAATAATTTCTCTAACAAGAAAAGTTTCACTAATGCAATTATTTTTCTCAATGGAAATCATACCCTTTTGTTTAGAAGCTTCTTCTACAAATGAGTTCTTTTGTGATTCAGGTACCGGCATATGATGACCTCATTTGGGCTTGCTACCAATCTTCATCATGCAATAATCTAGAAATGGTATATTTTCTCTGAAACCCCTA
This sequence comes from Taxus chinensis, assembly GCA_019776745.2. Lineage (NCBI taxonomy): Eukaryota > Viridiplantae > Streptophyta > Pinopsida > Cupressales > Taxaceae > Taxus > Taxus chinensis. Next base: position 11,628 of record JAHRHJ020001494.1, on the reverse strand, counting down.
CTCAAAGATTGGTACTTCCTCCAACAAGAATCCTCATCAATCACCTCTATTGGCCGCCCTCTATCACTATTCTCACCATGTTCCTTATTGTCCTAGGCCTGCTTTGATTCACATTCTGAGTGAGCTGACTCAAATAAAGGTTAGTGTCTTCCTATTGTTTCACCATGTTGGTGAACATTTCCTTCATAAAACCCCCTTTGAGATCTTTCCAAACTGCCATATTTAACCAACACAAGCTGGAGGAACAACAACTCTGATACCACTGAAATATCCCTTGTGGGATACCACTTAAAATGCACCAAATATATGAAAAATGTAGCAAAGTAAAATACTAATTTTTACTGAAAATGTCTAGCTAGGACAGTGCATGGTATTAAATTGATATCACACAAAATATTTTCCCACAATGCATGAAATTTTGAGGGAAGCTTGCAACAGTAATAATAAACACTATGAAAACATTTTTTGGAATAATATATTGCTGCCAGAAAAAGTACAGCGTGCCCTAGGTGGCTGGAAAACTTCAGAAGTTCGTGACCCTCTAAATACAAGAGCAAAAATAAGGGTCTTTGGAAATAACATTAATAAATACAAGAAATAACATTTCCACCTTCAAATCTGAAATGGTTGAGTGGAAAACCCCCAAATAAAGGTTGTAAGTCACCACGCTTGGAAGAGGGGTCAAAAAATTATAGAGGCACCTTCAACGAGCTGCCACGCCCTACCCAAATGGCTGTAGTGAATTTGATTCGGAAGCCCACTGATTATCTTCCTCAAATTCCCCGAAAACCCCCAAAATCCATCCTCTAAAACCTCAAATAAGGTCTCTGTACACATCCCAGAAAAATGACTCCAAAATGATAGTCTAGGGTATATATCTCACTACCAAAGAATGCCCTACTAGCTAGGGATGAGTCTCTCACCACCGAAGCTAGGGTCCCTGTGGGATTTGACTCCATAAGCTGTAGAAATGCAATATCAGCAGATGCACGAGAAGGGGTCAATAAAATGTATATGCAAAAAGTGTTCTCCTTTCTCTCCCATCTTCTTATATACATTCCAAGGCAAAAGAGCCCCAATAGAACAAGACGTGTTTCATTCCTCAGAGGGGTCAATAAAATAAAAGTAACTAAAGTTACTTTTTCCTGTTTAAGTCACCAAGGTTCAAAGTGACCCCCACACACCAAACACGACTGTTAGTACCATGCGGCCCCTTCTCAGTAGTCCCCAGCGTCCCCCTCCCCTTGGATATGACCATGTCTTAGACTTTCTTGACCCTTAGGCCTTTGGTGCAGGAAAAGGGGACATTAAAAATCCACACATAATTTTATTTCTTTGTTCTTTTTTCGAACAGGAACAAGATTGACTACCCAACTTGAATGCTTAACTAGAAAGATAATACCTGATTTGATCGACTTAGATAACTTCTTTCTCATTAAAGGTTCTATCTTAGGATTTACATGCCTCTGTTTTTGTGTAACTGGCTTCGAATTTGGTTGTAATTCAATAGTATGATGTGCTAAACTTGGATCAAACCCTTTAAGATCTTGGTATTTCCAAGCGAAAATATCTTTAAATTCCTTACAAAGATTAATAAAGGAAAGTTTCTCAGCTAAGGAACATACTTTTCTGAGAAATAATTTTTTTCCTCATCAACTGAGATCTCTTCGTAATTGTCTACATGTGTTGACATCTTTGTTTTGTCTTTCCTTAACTGATCATCAGTGTTTAAGATTTCTTCTAATGTGACAAAATCTTGAGGTAGTTTATTCATCTTAAATTGAACAATCTGGTCACCATATAAGTGCTGCTATTTATCTTGATTTACTATAAAAAATTTAGATTCTTGCTATAAAAACCTGTAAATTTGTTCATCATTTTCAAAAACCTGCCAATTCAAATCATTATTAGGTAAAGAGGTCTTGAAAATCATCTTTATGTGAGGTTGAATCTCATTGTTTTTAATCTGTTCTAGCACTTCAAAACTAGCACCAATTGTTGAAAGTCTATCTGCATGCTTGATTTTTGTTCTAGGAATGGATTGGATATTAATAGCATTGAAATATTCCATTAAGTTTGAAACTCTATGTCTATAAGAAATCATTAATTGATTTTTAAAAACATTGAAATTTCTTACTTGATTGATAACTAACTCAGAATCACCAAAAATATGTAACATGCTAATACCTCTCTTTCTGGCCCAAAGTAAGCCATGAATTAACGCTTCGTATTTAGCTATATTACAAGTGTAAGAAAATTGCAGACTCAAACCTGAGAAATACCTTTCATTTGTGGGGGAAGTGAGCATAAAACCTACTCCTTGTCCTTTCTTGTTCTTAGCTCCATCAAAATGAAGCTTCCAAATCCCTTCTACTGCATTTTCTATTTTGGACAGTAAGAGAATTGGTGTGTGTTTCCTCATGTAGGTAATACACACCAAACAGATGTTCTTCAACTTATTTGAAAGGATCATAAGCATGTTATTCATGTGTCTTTTCATCCATAAACAAATTAGAAACACCATCTAGTGTTAAAACATGAGCTGTATTATCAAAGTCAGACTGGTCTAAGGATGCATAATTAGCTAATGCATTAGAAGCGTGAGGCTCAATATGAAATCTGGCCAATGGTTCAAAATTGATAGTAACTTTGGTCCCATAACATGTAGTGAAGAATAAAAAGGACCAATTTGAAGAGAGATAACCTTCTATTTTTGCTGTGAAATCTATAGATAAGCATATAGCAAAGTAAGGAGGTAAATCCACAATAGTAACATCTTGCAAAATGGAAATGTTCAAACAAGTGTGTAATGTTACCTCCATAGTTCTAATGACATAAATTACATTCGTTGTATTCCCATCAAGATGTAGCACATTTTTCTTTGTAGGTTTATACTACAAACCCAACTTTTTTACAATTACTTTTGGCATAATTGTGTTACTTGCATCGCTATCAACCATGTAATTATGAACAAGATGCTCTCCAATAATTAGAGACAAATAAAATGGTGGTGGTTTCTTTATATCATGAGAATTTAAGACCTTTTAAACCATCCATTTAACTTATTTAATGCGGTCATGTTCCATTGTTCTGAGGACCATATCTGTTTTTTAAACTTCCTTTTCTGTTATTTTTGAAGAAATCTGCACTTTAGCGGGTTCATGAGAAAGTAACTCTTGCTATCCTGAAATACTTAGAGCATCCCACATTGAGATATTAACATTATGATTTTTCATTACATCAACAATGTTAAAAGAAGCAATAGTTTTGGAAACAGACTCTATTGTTTTAGCATACTCTTTAGTGAAAATTAATACTGCTTCAGTTGCTTTTGATATCTGAGGCATAAATAATCTTCTTGGATCAGGATGTAGCTATTTTTTTGTTATTTACCAGCTGAAACACCTGCTATTTTTTGTGGAACAACAGAATTGCTAGCTGATTTTTGGCCTATAGTTGTAGTTTTATCTATGACTGTGGGTAGAACAAGTCTGTTTTGAATCTTTTGACTTTCTTGGACCTTTTCTTGAGCTCTAGTCGTAACTGCAATACAATCATCCTCACTAAAACTAAGTTATGTTCATGTGCTTTCTGAACATGATTTTTTTGCTACCCACCCTCCATTTGAGACATGAACAATGTCTCAGGTTGAGATTGTGCAACAAGACTTATATTCATGAAAACATTTGGGAAATTTACAGTTGAATGAGGTTGATTACAAGGTTTACACCATTCCTCTATAGCCATATTAACTTGGAGCTAAAGCGTTAGATGAACTAGGAGCCTTTGGGTCAAACTGTCTTTGTTGATAAGGCTACCTATTTTGCTAGGTTTTCCTTATAAGGAGCTTGATAAGGCATGTTAGGTAATGTAAGTCTATTATCAATCAAAGTTATCTTGTTTCCCATAGTCTGTAAAGCTTTAAACACATCATCTGATGGGGCTGTAATAACAGGTTCAATAATGGTGATAGGTTGTGGGATAGGTGCCAAATATGCTAAAAAGGTATTAAAGGCCTTGGTGTTAACTTCCCAACTTGAATAAGACTATTTTCAGCTCGGATAACGATATCATAGGCTGCTGAGATATTTTATCCTCCCATAGATTGAATCATAGTTGAAATATCGTTGTTTAGGGATCTAAGATAATAAAGAAAATCATGATAAGCTTGAGGCTTGACACTTACTAGAATTCTTTCCCAAGTTCTGGAAAAATGAATATTGAAGCTAGCCATAAATTCATGAGGGGCTCTTTTAATTGTAAATAGCTGCTCTATAAGGGATAAATGATCTGAATTATCTTGAAATTACTTCAGCAATTTACCATCTAACTCATCCCAAGTTCTTCTGCTTCCAATCTCTAAATTTATATACCATTGCAAGGCTTTTCCTTTGAAGGATACAGATAAAAGTCCCAAAGCCAGATCTTCATGAGTAATATTATGGATTGCACATAGGGCTGCAACATATTTGATGTTCTCTATAGGTGTAGCCTAATTTTCACCAATGAAGGTAGGTAAAATTTTCATGGTAGCATTAGGGATATCATGATAGACTGGAATTACTAATGGGTTGCCATTAGTAAAGGTCATAAAATTCCTAGGTGGTTGAATAGCCATTGGAAAAACTGGGATATGAATAGAGAAATTGATACGTGGTGATGGAATATTAGGAGGAGGGTTGTTAAAACCATGCCTATTATAAGGTAGGGTGTTACCAACTATTCTTCTTCTTACAGAATTCAAAGGTAAAGAAATAAACTCAAAAGGAATTCTTCTTACCGATGATCTTGTAGTCACTTTAGGCATGGAACATGTTGTAAAACTTGTCTAAAAATAGCCTTACAGAGTTGCCAAATAAATATTTTAATCTTTAGAATAAATTGTTGCAGCTTGTTATCTTGAAGTAACTTTTATTTTCTGTGAATCCGTAGTAAATCACTGTAATCTGCTTATAGATATGATTCGTTCTCCCACCGAGTGTGCCAAAAACTGTTATCTCTCAAAATTACACCCTGTAGAGAGATGGTTGTAGGTGTTCTAAGTTTGTAAAATGGACCTCTCTCTTTCGTAGATACAATGGAAACACCTCAGGTCTTTGGGTATACCTATTTTGAGGTGAGTCTCCGGTATCAACGCCATTTCCTTTTTTGATGTATCATAAACTAATTTTCTGGGATTTGAGGGTGAAAGATGACTGTAAATGGATTCAAAACTAGGGTGATACACCAAAATTGTTTGAAGTCTTTGACTCAGTACATGCACAATTGATATGAAAATGGATTCTGGATGCACAAACCAATAGTTTCAGTAGAATATTAAGGCAAACACTTGATGCATTGAGAGAAAGTTTCAAAACAATGTTGTTAAGCTACACATGCACACTAATATCATACAAAAAATACTAAATTTACAATAGTGTAGGATGATTTACCAGGGAATTTGACATACACAAGCCTAAAAATAATTGGAAAAGCAAAATATACTTCTTATTCAAGGGGAAAATTCTGACAAAATTGCTTTAGCATTCTTGTTCCCAAAAAAGTCCTCCTTAATGATTTGCCAATGCACACAATATATAGCAAAATTATCAATCCCACCCATCCTAAAAATAGACTAAAATTGTACTCTCCCATGCATCCTATTTTTATCCTTTATTATGAATAAATAAAGGAATAAAATAAACATGCTAATACAATGAGGCATTAATAGCCTCTGTTACAAAAATACATCTCAGTCAAACTGTAGTTCATTGTTCTATTTTTAATAAAGTTGGGAGAATAATTATGCTAATAATAAATCTTTCTTGATGAGCAAGTCTTCTCCCATGTGCATGCAATCTCTATCTTCTAGTGCTTAATGTGACATCTGCCATTTTGATCCACTTTCCTCCTTGGACGCACATGCAAAATAATATGTCCCTATGTGAGAGCAATATAATTCTTTTAATTTAACACTTTACAAAAATCACCCAAAGTGTGGAGACCACCTACAGGCTTGATGTTGATATCTCAATGTATAATTTTGTCCTCTTATGGTCACATGAAGAATTACACTCTTTACCAAATATAATTTGATGACTTTTAAACTCTCCCACTTTGGGGACCAATTGTGATGTGAACACTTGTCTTCCTCCTTTGCTGACTTGGCATAATACCATGATTTAGAATACACATGGGGTCATTTTGTGAAATATTTTCATATTATACTCGGCCACTTTTGTTGTAACTTTTGCATTAATAATGGCATATGGCATAGTATAAGGTAAGGTAAAAAATCATTGGTTTAATTCAAAATGTGCCCCTTCCCATGAGGGCTTGACCCATACTCATAATGTTAGTAACTCATTTGAAACATGGCATATTATAAGGTCTGGTAAATATAATCATTTGAACACTATGGTTAGAACCTTTATCAAATGTCAACGTAATGATTATTTTTAATGGGGCTGGACCCTTGCGCCATGATGACTCGCCCCTCCCTTTTATCGGTGGATTCTCAAACCATGGTTGAGCTAGGGTTTACATTGGTCTTGATGATCATTCTACGGATGTCAATCTTTTGTACTAGTTGATCCTGCACTGTTGATTTGTAGCTTTACCTTTACTTGAGTTAGGGTTTGCCTACGGTTTAGGATTGGAGTTTGTATGGAAATTGGTGAATGAATAATGGTCATTTGATCTATGTATCATTACTTTCCTTGCCATGGATCATCTAACTCTAATTATCATAATGGTTGGCTGGAATCTTATTTTCTGACCGTCAGTCGTTGCATGGATTGATCTTGTCTGCTAATGATAACTCCATGTGTGTTAGGTTGGGTATAAGATCATCAAGCTTGTCACTTGGTCTTTGTCATTTTCTTGTTATGTGTGTCGAAGCCCCAGAAAAATTGTTTCAGACTGCCATCATTTTTTTTCAAGAGCTTTGTTATGACATCTGAATGCACGTATTGTGTAGCTTTCACTCTGTTTTGAGCTCTGTGTGATTATGGGGTTGTCATTGTTCATATTTTGAGCTATCGGTGATTTGTGATTTTGCAAATTGGTCTTATGTGAATCGATTTTCTTATTATTTACAATGTCTTGGTGCTAATGGTGAAGTCTTGGAGCTCATCTTCTTTGTCAAGAAGGGATCTATGAGTTCTGTTGCTTTTCTAAGTTCTTCTATTGAGAGGAATGCCATGAATGTTTCCTTTGAGCTCAGTTGTGCATTCTGGACCTGATATTTAGCTCGATAATGAGCATGCATGGATAAAGGTCATCGTTTCCCTCTTTTTTGAGTAAGTCATTCCTCCATCTTTTCCTTTCATTGTTGCATAAATTTTTTGATGAGCTTGCAGCTTGAAGCTTTGGATTCTTCTTATAGACTCACCATTGTTTATGATACTATTCTCTAAAATTGTAGATCTTCATATTTTAAGATATGGGTATTCAGGTTCTATCTTGTTAGATTTTTCCTTTGCAAACATTTTAAAACACCATTCCTGTGGATAAAAATTTCTTCTAGCCATTTTAACCCACGACATCACCTGGGTTGACATGATTCTTGGGTCTTGATTTTCTTGAGTTCTACTCTCCATCTGTGTATTATCCTCTGATACTTTGATCCATCTCTGATTTACTGATACCCATCAATGGTTTTTGATTAATGACCTGGATATGTACTCTTCCCCAATTTTAATCATTTTACACTTAGATTCATTCTATTCTTGGCTCTTAGGGTATAAAATTCATTATTATTTGTATTCACAAACCCTTTTAGATCTTATACACATTTGTATAATTGTATGGTTGTTTTAAAAATGACTACAATTTGATACTGTAATCTCTAAAAAATGCTTGCACTGTGTTGGTGTTCAAATTAGTCTCGCCCCATCGACCTTAGAAATCCCTCAGTTTGCGGCCTCTATTATGTTTTCTATCTCCCTGGGCTCAAGTGGTGGCTCTCTTGCATTTTATGGTTTAACGGGTGTAATTTTCCGGTTAAAAATACTTCTCGACATCAGTTGAAAAGTGGCCCTTTTGGGTTGGATGCGGCTCTGTGGGGCACTTTAAAAATTCTAAGGCTCGTTTCAACACAAAACACGTCCATGTGGACACTTCTGTTGGGCCTTCTTGTACTTAGAATTTTCATGCAACTTCTTAAAGGGGCCTGAGACATGTGGAGGGACTGTGCATGTTTAGGGACCAGCCCTTGAGTTCTATTTTGAAGAAGTGCCAGGAGGACACTCGGAGACTTTGCCAGATTGAGACAGATGTTGGGCCCACGCTTGTTTGGGGTCTCTACTTTTCAGGACCATCTCAAATTGCATCATTGAGACAAGTAGCAGGTGGGGAAACAGAGCTGTGGGCCCGCGGGGAAAATATAAAACTTTTTCTATTTTGGAAAATAGGGATAAAATTTGTAAGTTGAAGCGTAGGTCCGCTGGGACCCACATTGGGACACGTGTCAAACCTGTTTTCAGCAGGTGGAGAAAAAATGTCAACATCTTACCTTTTTCCAAAAATTATAAAATGTCAAAAGGTTCCCCCAGACCCATTTCTAATCACATTTTTCCATGTGGAGGGCTCAGATTAAAAGTTGAAACACATGATCAATGGTAGTTGTGAATTTAATATTATTTTGCCACCATTGAAGCTCCAAGATGTTTGGAGATGCATTTTTGCATCATTCTTCATCAAATTTTTGGCAAATTTGTGTCATTTGGGTCTGCAAAGTTTAATTGGATCAATTCGGGAGCTCAATTTGTAGATCTGAAGTACTCTTGAAGTGGATTTTTTGCTCGGGCTCATGCAAAAATGTAAGAAGCCAGATCCATAAGTCACAGATAGTGATCAAATTTGAAGGGCTGGTCTGAATTTCAATGTGAAGGGAAAAGTTTGACCTTCCCTTCTTTGATGGGTTGGAAGCCCTCGGAAGGGCTGTGATAGGTGCAATTTTGAACAATGGTCACAAAGTAAAATTTCATAGGGAAAAATGATGAAATGATTAAAGGTAAAGGTGTGAAAGGTGAAAAATGCGTGCCTCAAGAACAAAAAGGGATGACTTGTTGAGTTTAGCTATGCAGAGGCTCTGAAAAATGATTAAATAGGGGATTTCTCACATGAATTAATCAGAATGATTAAAGGGACTCCTAAAAATTTGTGGCATGGCATCTTAGTCAGTAGTCGAGGGCCCAAGAAACATGATATGTTCATAGTTGGTCCACCTGGCAGATTTTGGATCTAAATTTGTTAAATGTCTCTGTCTAAAACAAATTGGTAATAAGCAAAGGTCCCTTGAATATTCTTCTCTTTTGAGGGGAAAATTGTTACAGGAGCCAAGGATGAATAATATGCCTCTAGTTAGAACAATGATTTAAATATTTGCAATGATTCACCTTTTTGAAAACACCTGGCAACCTTTTTATGAATCTGTTGAATGTCACTTTCTACAAATCATGATCCGATATGTGCAACAAAGGTTCTTTGAATGTTCCTCTTTCGGTGGGGGGGAAATTGGATGTAAAGGGTGTATTATAAATGCAATGAGATTACTCTTGCAAATGGTCGAAGTTCATTTTCACGAGAAAATTTTAAGAAAAGCTCAACCTCTGAGAAAACTTTCTGAGAAACCAGGTTAACTTCCTCTGTGTTAGATTTTCATTCATGTTGAGTTGGTTACAAGTGTATAGCGATCAACAAGCTCTGAGATTGTTTAAATAACTCTCCCCTGCTAATGAATCTGATAATTTTTTAGTTAATTTGTGTCAAATCTCTAACAAATTTTGTGTTTATTTCACTTTCAGAATGTCTACAAGTAGGTTTTCTTGTTCCTATTGCAATCTTGTATCAAAATATTTTTGAATCACACAGATCTCAATCCTTGTGATAGTTTAGTGGCATCTACAATCTCATTTTTCAAAAGAGCTTTCATCTGGGAATGAAATAAACAATTTATAACCACTTTTCTTTCATCTGTTGACAAAGTTTGTTTGTAAGCCTCTAGGTGTACCTCAGGCATGACTGATATTCGATTTCCATGTTTTATTGGGTTTTCTACCTCAAGCCTTTGTGCTAGAATCTCAAAGATTGTATGAAAAAGTGTATGTTTGGGCCTCCATTGTTGCACACCTTCTGGTTGAAGGAATGTTTTAACTATTTTGAAGCTTTCTGTTATTGAGTTCTTCATTTGTTGTGAAGTTTCTCAAGGATATGGAAAAGTCCAATCTATCTTGTTTATCTCCAACCAAAAAAATATTCAAATAACCAATCCTACCCCAAAGTACCCTTTTTTTTCTATGTATATCCACAAAAGAACAAAATACATATGCTAAAGTATGTAGAACAAATCAGGATTCCAAATGTCTTCAGTAACCTTTGCCTTGTGTTGAAAATATCTCCATAATCTGGAAGTGACAACTCGTGAGAGTCAGATTTGGTGTGTTGATCATATTTTCCCAAGGTATTCTCTATAAAATTTGTGTAAAAGAAGGATTTACCAAAATTCTACAATAACAGAGGTTACAAAATGGGTTTTGTTACCTTGGTTGGAAGGCACAACCTAAAATAGTTAGGATAAGATCACATCCTTTTAAGGTGCTCCCACTTCTTCAAAGCCTGAGTGCTAAAAAATTCAGATAGACTGCTTCCCTGGCTACAAAATGACATACATAATCATCTATCTGCCTCTGAGTGTCTTGTCGAATCATGATGTTGCTCGGTTTGTGAAGAAGAGTAAATTTGGGTACCAACACGGTGTTTAAACATGAATGTTTCCTTTTGGTAAGCTTTTTGTAATTTTTTGGAAATGCCATTTATCTTATCCATATAAAATTTCTAAGTTAGATTTTTGGGCTCTAAAGCTTCACCAAGTGTTATATTTTAATGGATCCTATATGAGTTGATCTCTGACTTATTGTAGCTTGATACTGAAAAGGTGTGGCACTTGTGGTTTTCATGTTTTTACAAAAAATGGCCTTGTTGGGTTCGGCTTATTCTTTACTTTGTTCTGCATTTTGTAAACAACCTAAACTTGCATAGCTTGATGCCTATAAATTTATGTTTATTCTTTGAAAACAAGCAATAATCTCCATTCATTGTTGTTCTGAAATATACACCATTAACATTCTATGTACTTTTTGATAATCTTTATTTGTTGATACCTTGAGCTTTATTTTGAGAGTAGTTGAAGATGTTCATGATGACTATCACCATTTTAAACTTCTAATGAGAACTTTACGTTTGGGAGTTCCTTTGAAACTGAATAAATCTAGATTTGTGTTGTTGGGCTCCTCAATGCATTATGTTTTCTTCTTATCTATTCATAGTTGTATATTTGGAACATAGTGCAATTTTGTACTATGTGATCTTAACATGATAAATTGATGAGCCTGTAACTTAATCTGGCACTGTAACAGTTCATTTAGATGCTTCATTCTCCTCTTGATAATAACACTTTGCTATTTGAAAAATTGAGCACTAGGTTTGATTTATTTTGTTGAAGTGCCTGAATCATGCTTATGTTCTACTCTCTTTTGATCGATACATTGATGAATTTATATTCAGAAAATTCACTCTACTTTGCTTGTCATAGTTGTAACCCACTGCTATTGTGGCATTTCTGTATCTATTCTGTTGTAATCTAAA
>JAHRHJ020001493.1:0-22485 GCA_019776745.2 Taxus chinensis | reverse complement strand
CTAGGATTTTAATTTTATATCTGTTGAGGATCACCAACTTTAGGGATAAACATAATATTTCCTTGATTGATAAGATCACCAAAAGTATAGATACAATTTCTTTTATGTAGAATTTATGAAAATCAGGCTAGACAGTATCCCATAAGAATTTGAAAACTTCACAGGTGAACCATCAATTCCTATGGATTTATTGGATCCATTTTCATATTTATTTGTTTGAGGCCATTTAGGGAGATGGCTATATAAAAATAAACACTTTTAGATGAGATATCTTACATACGAGGACTTGGAGGAATCTCATTACAACATATTTTGTTTAAACAGAGAAAGGTTAAGAAATAAAAACATATGGTAATGGTGAAAAAATTCTTGCAAGATATCAGGTAATTTGGTAAGTCTAGAATTGTCTATTTGAATGGATTTAATTATGTTTATAGTATATCTGGATTAGAGCAGAGAAAATAATTCTTTATATTCTCTATCTTCAAATTTTATCCAATGTAACCTTGCATTGAGTTGGGCCCCTCATGCTTTATAATATTCCTCCATCTTGATTTTATGTATCTGTTATCCAATTTTGCACACAGGGAGAAATTGGACAACGGGGTCCTATTATGATCAAATTATGACATTGGTCTTAGGGGCCCATTTTTTCTCATCACGGAGATAAAATGATTAAAATAATTAATAAATTGATAAGTGAGCTCACATAGCTTTAAACAAGATCAACTCGGAGCCCAACTTGGGCTCAACACAGTTACCAAATCGGTTAGGGTGCTTGGTGTGTAGCTCGATGGTAGGAAGGGGTTGGCCATTTTTTATGAAAACATAACAAGGTGATGTCGATTCTTTCATCAAATCAATCGAACTGGTGTAGTAATCTCGAAAAGTAACTCAACCTAGGTAGAGTCACTTCAATATAGAGCTCAGCTCAGTAGGGAACGATTCACTGAGGTAGAGGTAGGATGGCTCAGTAGTCATCCAAAGGATCCAACTTGGCTATAAGAATATTATGAAGGAAAAGTCTCAAGAGTCATTCCTTGGAGGCTTACATGAAGAAGCTCAAAATGTTTAAGGTATAGCTCACTGGGAGCTCAAGACCTATGTCATAGTTATCTTGAAGGTAGAGTACATGCATTCAACTTGGAAGGTCGAGCTAATGGTATAACTTGAGTAGCACCGAGTAGGTCACTCGATGACAGACTATGGTGGAATAATGTTGGGCCAATGCGATGGAAACAATGACATGAGCTATGGAAAATTCACAATTTGATAGTGGGGAATGGCTCATCATAAGGTTAAGAGATGAGCTCTAAGCGACATGGAAAGAAATATTCACATTGCCAAGTAAATTGGAGGAGCTCGTGGGATTTTTGATGGTTACGGCTATGGTGGGAACATTGGGATGGCCAACCATTATGATACTTCTTCCAATGGGAGAAATTCATCCTAATTTCCAAGTGGGAATAACAATGACTTCGAGACAAGAGACAAGTCCCGCCAAAGAAACGTGCCAACCCAATACCGAGTCGAATTCCAAAGCATCTGGTTAATGCTAGAAGCATAATAATGTTTAACGAGCCTAGCAAGTCAGGGAGAGTCTAAGTCTGTATCTAAGTTAGTGGGCAAGTCATCCGGTGGTAGGTTTCATGAAAGATAATTAGGAGAAGATCTCTCACAGAAATTTGATAGGTTTAGCGCTGAGTTGTTTTGCCATTGAATGTGTGGAAGAATACTACAAAGAATCCATAGAGACCTTATGCCCAGGTTTGATAAAGTCATAGATCATCGAAGTACATGGTAGGAAACACACACATTCAGGGAACAGAAGCTCGAAGGAGATATCAATGTCTAGTAATGGAGGAAGCTCACATATGACTCATGCATGAAAAAAATGAGCTCATGAAGGTTGGAGATAGAAGGAATCAATGGCTTGTATAGAAGGGTTTGGAGGATACAGAGGTTTACCACAGTGCTCAATTTGACACACAAGAACTCGGTAAACTAGTTAGTGGCTCAGTTTGATGATCAAATTCATCAAAGGAGCTCAGCTGAATGATTCGTAGTGCACCGAGGAACTCAGACTATGGTGGCTCATTTAGAGCTTGATGGAGCTCAAAATCATGGTGAGTCGGGTCGTTACAAGGATCATCTTAGTTGCATATGGAAGGGATCTCGTCGGTATCTACAGAGGGGTTCCGACATAGTAACTTGGCTCGGCCCCAGCAGATGGAGCTCGGCTTGATTATGGAGCAAGAGACAAGTGATGCGAGTGGGAAGTGTAACTTAGCGACAGGCCTAACTAAGGGTCAGGGAAGCTCTCCTCGGCGAGCTAACAAACCTTTTGTAGCATGGCAAGATCAATCAAAGGGTCGACGAGTTATACAAAGGCCAGCTCAAGGAGGGGTGAGGTGAATATATCATGCACCAAGAAAACCAATGAAGAGGACTCGGTCAATTCATAAGCAAGAAAGATATTGGGATCGTCATGCATAAAGTGGAGTCAGTCATGATAATATGAAATATCTCACAACATCAAGCTTGTAGATCAAGTGGAAGATGAGTAGCTTGGTCAACACATGTAGGCAAGAAGATCTCGATTCATAATTGGAGCTTGGTCCATGGAGGAGCTCAATGCTGCATGGAGCTCAGTTGCGGTTAAAATGAAAATTCATTCAATGAAGAGATCATGTTTTGAGAGCTCACAGAGCGAGCCAAGCCATCGTGATGCCAAACTAGATCGATGCCATAGTGGAGGAGCTTTTCCAAGGTGAGATCATTTAGAAAACCGAGTAGCTCAGTTAATGCAATGACAGTGGAGTAATTCGATGACCAACTCGGTGAGTTAGCTCGGTGAGCCAACCACCAGGTTGGGTTGTTTTGAACCTATTTTCATAGCCCCTCACTTTCTTCAAGTCAAACCACCAGTCTTCGGGGGGTCCCACCATTATTTTAATTAAATTAATTTTTTTATTTTAAATATTTTATTGATAATATTTTTTATTATTATTATTAAAATATTTTATTTAAATATTTTTTTATTAATTGAGGATTAAGTCAACAGCATTAGTGGCACATGATGGAATTTTCTCAAAGTGGTTCAACCAACTGTAATAAATACATCAAGTACCTTTAATTTAGGAAAGAAATTTATGAATTTTCCTTTTCTCTCTCACATATTCTTCTATAAATGTAAGTTGGAAGCTCATTCCAATGGGTTGGACAATTAAACATCTTAGGAAAATGTGTGTTTTTTCGAGAATCCTCTTTCTTCTGCAAGTTGTTCTTGTATGTTGAGGGAACTTTCAAGCCTCCTTTCAAGACTATAATGGAAATCATTACCTTTTCTTAATATATGATGCACTGTGGATGTTATTGAAGTAATAAAAGTGTGTGTTTTGTGACTAATATTTGTCCTTTCATCCTTTTATGCTTCTTTGTGCCTTTCTCATGATTGCAGGTACACTATGCAAGTTCAAGTTTCTATTACAGGTTCTTAGAGTTCTGTGCTTATCAAGTGGTAGAGTATTGCATGCAATTGAGTTGTGGTGCTTATTTACCCTTCTCAAGTTCATCCTTCTTCACTAGAAGACTAATATACCATTATCTTATTCAAGTTTAATAAAGGGAACACATGTTTCTTATTCTGTGGTCTATTGTATACCCTCTCTAAGTTGTAGTAGGTGAAGTTGTCTTGTGGTGTACAACACCCTCTTCAAGTTAACCCTTCTTGAGTCTAGAAACACCCTTTATTTGGTGCATCACCATCCCTATTATAGTTTCATTTCTTGCAAATCTCTTTCCCTAAAACCCATAAAAATGTTAGCACAAGTCTAGATAACCATTTTATTGCACTAGGAATAGTAAAACACTTATTTTAGGAAGACGAATCTGGCCTTCTCTAGAGGTTCACCTCAAGCCCAAGTCTCATAGCTTGAGAGGTGATCCCATGTTTCCCAATCACACTGAATGTCTTGTTCACATTCTGGCCATTCAGAGGGTGCATTGATTTGGTGACAACAGTTTTTGGCATACCCGGTGGGACAGACTTGGTACTTCTCTTCTCACTTACACAAGTCAAATTACCTAGTGACTCTATATCTTTGGACTTCAAATATTAGTGTGTTAACTTCTGTAAAGAATTCAGACAAGAGATTCTTTAAAGAAAGGAAATTATCAGTATATTGAAATTTCCTTATCCCGTCAAAGGAGAAGGAGAAGAGGCATTTCAACATCACCAGTTACAGATTTACATCATAGGGGTCATTCAACTCCTCTATATGGAAGGTTTCCTCCACCAAGGAATAATCAACCTCTTGCTGATATGGCATGAAACTAATTTTTTCCCCCTTTCAATGAAAGCAGTCCTCTTCTGGTGGCTCAACGTTTCTTTATACCTATTGTAGCACTCAAAATTTTACCCTTTTACATAAGGGATACTCACGTTACTCTAGTGGAACATATTCTTGATGTAGCCAACATTTGTACCATACATAATATCACGGAGGACAACAATGTGGTTAGACTTCTTGCTACCTCTTTCAAGGGAAAATCACATCAATGGTTTCAAGGGTTAAGTGTTGGCACTATAACCACTTTGTTATCCTGCAGAATTGTCAAGGGTAATTTTGCAGGTAACCACTTCGAAAATTTTGTTTTGGCCCCAAGGAAGTTTGACAACGTTTGAAAGAAGCCCAAATTCCCTTCCGAAAATCAAGTTTTAAGGACTTAGCCATTTTTTAGTCTTTTTGAGTTAGGCGCTGAGAAGTTCCTGTCGACATGCTGAAAAGTGCGCCAAGGCACTGAGAAGTTCCTATCGACATGCTGAAAAGGGCGCCAAGGCGCTGAGAAGTTCTTGTCGACATGCTGAAAAGTGCGCCCAAGGCGCTGAGAAGTTCCTGTTGACATGCTGAAAAGTGCACCAAGGCACTGAGAAGTTCCTGTCGACATGCTGAAAAGTGTGCCAAGGTGCTGAGAAGTTCCTGTTGACATGCTGAAAAGTGCACCCAAGGCGCTGAGAAGTTCCTGTCGACATGCTGAAAAGTGCACCAAGTGCTGAGAAGTTCCTGTCGACATGCTGAAAAGTGCACCAAGGCGCTGAGAAGTTCCTGTTGACATGCTGAAAAGTGTGCCAAGGCACTGAGAAGTTCCTGTCGACATGCTGAAAAGTGCGCCAAGGCGCTGAGAAGTTCCTGTCGACATGCCGAAAAGTGCGCCCAAGGCGCTAAGAAGTTCATGTTGACACGATGAAAAGTGCGCCCTTTTACACTAAAAAGTAGTTTCTTCCTGGGATCCATTGATCGTTTTTGTAAAATATTTAAAAAGCATGTTGACATACATGATGACATCATCCATGTTGCACCATGGGATGTTGCCATCCAAAAACTTGCCCAAGTCAACTGTTGAATTTTTAGATATTTTGTAAGTGGTTGGTTTGCTTTTGTTTTCTTTCCTCTTCTTCTTCTATAAATACTGGAATACTTGTTGTATTCAGTGGTGGACACTTTTTAGATGAAAAATAGAATAGAGAAGAAAAGGCTTTGTACTTTTTGTAACAGAAGAAAACATTAATACAAATATTGAGACTTTGTGCTGAATATGTGTGTTATGGGCATCTGATCTTTCTTATGTCAGATATATGCATTTATTATGTTGGATCTATCTCTAATTTATTGTCATTTGTTCATCAGTATTGCTTTATTCATCTATGCAAGTAGGTTCGGCTTTGTTTACTACCAGCCCAAAACATAGACCCTCTGACCTTTCTACTTTGGAATTCATTTCTTTTCTCCCTTCAGATCCGTCTTCCTTCCTTTCCTTCCTTCATTCCTTTCTGTTCTTCGTCAAAACTACCTCTACTGGGATGAGATCTCAAACCCCCTGAAGGCAGAATACTGTAAGACTTGCACAGGTTCCTGCTGGTAGAATAGCAATAAACCAGTTTCACTTTGCTATCTCAAAGAGGGGCTATGCCTTGCACACTGTTGGCTCGTTTATCCATAGATCTGTCCACCCGATAGATTTTTGGACCAACACACTTAAGATGAGTTAGGACAAAATTATATAAACAGTTTGAAGACAAGAGTGATCACCTATCACTTTTGGAACAACTCACTACCATGAAGAGAGCTCCTGAAGAATACACGAGTGATTTCAACTTCCGATTCCACAAGACCTGGAATAGGATTCCGGTACTCATAAAGCCTTCTTCAAATAATGCATTCTTGTACTATTTACAAGCCTTGAATAGTGATGTAGTAGTTATGATCCATTCCATGGGAGGGACTACATTACCTGATGCCTACGAAGTTTCCATAAGAGCAGAAAATTCCTTAATTCAGGACAGAAAGATAGCTCCACGACCACCAATGTCGTTGTCTCTGGATCTTACAAACAATCAACCTATCACTGTTATTTTCCCAGTAGCCTCTAATCAACTAGTTTAGTCTACCTCTACCTCATCAAATGAACTATTTTACAGTCAAGTCACTGCTGTAAACTTTTGGAAATGAGCTCATTGCACTCAAAAGGCAAAAAATTCAATATAATCGTCTATACCATCCAAAAAACCAGCAGTATCAAGCTAACCGTCCTCCTTTTCAAGGGATTAATCACCCTCAAAATCAAATTGTAGGTCAAGCTACAAATGTCAGGCCTTTGAAATTTCAGATTCCTCTTGCTACTAGCTCATCTAGAGCCATACTACCTGTTTAGAATAATGTAGTTCAAGACTACGAATGGTGTTATCCTTGTTCTCAACCACACAATCAAAATATTTTCTTAATGGAGTTATTAGCTAGGCCCTTATGGTTCAAAGTGTATCTTCCCCTCAGAGACAATAAAAAATTTATCTACACAGGAAATAATAAATCAACCACAGGAACTAGAAGAAACCACTTTGCTAAATTGGCAAGCAGAATATTTTTACGGGTTAAATACATATTCCTCATCAATAGCAGAAAACACTCATTCTAGAAAGAGAGAAATAGAATCTCAACCTTCCAAATCTAATCAAGCATCCACTTCACATCCTCAGCCACAAGCGGCAACTGATAAGGATGCAAGAAATAAACTACTAGAAACACATGCTAGTTAAGTCACGAGGAAAGAAGTTTCTCCAAGCATCACAGCACCCAACAAGCATTTTCTAAAGGAGGATTCCAATGTCCAAAACATTATCAGCAAAGTAGGAGCAATTCCATTCAGCATAGTGGAACAAATGAAGAAAACCAACTTAAGTATTACTATGTGGGATGCACTCTCAATCCCCTCTCAGAGGAACTTGTTGCGATAGGATCTGAATAGTTTTGGTACAACCAATGGTTCTTTGGGTCATGGAGCAACAAAAACTACGAGTTTGTGTCAACCGGAAGGGAAAATTATTCCTAAGGTGAACAAACCACCACCATTCTATATTTCCCTGATCATTGGTGACCACCTAGTGTATAATTGCATGATTGATTCTGGTGCCAGTAGCTTAGTCATGCCCAAAAAAATTACATATGTACTAGGCATACAATATGCGCTAGTAGCCAGAGGAGTTTCTCAGCTAGATGGCACAACTGTTAATATTGTTGGAGTTATCAAGGGAATTCAACCTACCATCCATGCATGCTTGAGTTTTTCATTCACCTAAGACATATCAGTCATTGATCTCCCTCCTCTATTCTCCATCTGCCTATCATGAGATTTCACTGCCAAAATTGGTGGTTATTTATCAGCCGATTGGTCACATATGATTCTCAGGAATCGATACGGAACCAAAGTGACTATAGGGGTAGAACCAATCTTCCATAATCATGTAGAACCCTACATTGCTAGTCCTATAAATGGGAATTATACTATTGGTGATCCAGAAGAAGAATATGTTGATCATGAACCGAACACTCTTGTTAGAGAAGTCCCCAATATTGTGCTAGATGAAGTAAGTGGAGATCATCAATATGATCCCTAAGTTGATGTGTTGGCAAAAGAAGAAGCTAGTTTGTTGTTGTTGGAAGAAATAGGATTGGGTACAAGAAGATACAATCATACCGTAGCTGGTCAAAACACCAAGCAATTATGAAGGACTATGGAAATTGTTATTCGATGGATCGAGAAGTAAGAATAGATCCGGTGTTAGTGTTATGTTAATTTCTCTAGAGGGAGATAAGTACTTCTAATCTTTCTGGTTACAATTTAGTTGCGCTAACAATTTTGCTGAATACAAATCCCATGTGCAAGGAATTAAGCTATCCCAAAAGAAGGAAATCAAGGCCCTGACTATTTTTGGAGACAGTGAGTTATTTTTTCATCAAGTGACAGCATGCAGTGCATCCAAAAATGAACTTTTAATATCATACAAGAACTGAGTCTGGGACTTGATTGAATATTTCAAAGCTTTTGGGATCCATGCAATTCCTAGAAATCAAAATCAAGATGCTGATAGGCTTGCTACAATTGGCTCGCAATACAATATACATGTTTATATCATGAAATAAGGGCAACAATTAGTCAAAATGATGCTTTGACTTGTAGTCCCTGATAATGTGAGTAGTTGGCAAGTGTTTGATAGTGACAAACAAATTTCCTTTTCCTACAAGAAGAGGCATAGTTTTATGCAAAAAATCAATATAAGTTACAAGAATCATATGGTGATCAAATCATACAATTGACAAGAAAAAAATACCAAAAGGCTTAGTCACTCTGGAATCCATCTTCAATTTAGATGATCAAGCCAAAAGACAAAGCTCTAACATGGTGGTCAAAGAATAAGATTTTGAGAAAGTTGAGGTAACAAATGAAAGGTTTATGAAGATTGGAAAAGTGTGTACTTCTGAAGATAAAGAAGCTTTCATCAAACTTTGTCAAAATTATCATGAAATTTTTGCATGGATCTACATAGACCTACATGGTTTTGATCCAAGTCTAACACAACATACCATCGAACTGGATACTAATTCCAAGCTAGTTTGTCAGAAACAGAGGCCAATTAATCCCAAAATTGAGCCACTAATGAGAAAGAAGCTAATCAAAATCATCGAGGCCTGTATAATTTTTCCCATCAAGCACTCCTCTTGGGTAGCCAATCTGGTGCCCGTAAGGAAGAAGAACAGATAGATTCACTTGTGCATAGATTTCAGGGATTTGAATTGTGCCTCGTTAAAATACCATTATCCTCTCCTGTCAATGGAGTAGATTCTTCAAACGGTGGAAGGAGCCCAAATATTTTCTTTTCTTGATGGATATCCAGGTTACAATCAAATTATAGTCCAAGAATCCAACCAATTAAAAAATGGCTTTCACTACCAAGTGGGGCATGTATGCCTACAACAAAATACCATTTTTATTGTCCAATGTCGAGGCTACTTTCCAAAGAGCCATGGACATGGCGTTTAAAGTACTAATCAACAATATCATATTGGTTTACCTTGATGACATAACTGTATATTCTAAGCATGCAGAAGACCACATCACACATCTAAGGAATGTTTTCTGAAGGTGTAGGGAATTTGGGGTTTCACTTAATCCCAAGAAGTGTATTTTTGCAGTACACGAAGGAAAGTTGGTGGGGCATGTTGTTTCAGAAAAATGAATATCAATCGATCTAGCCATGATTCATTTGATTATGTCTTTATCTATCCTAAGTCATGGGAAGGGACTTCAAAGTTTGCTGGGAACCATAAATTTTGTGTGGAGATTCATCCCTCAATTTATGACATTGACTAAACCACTGACAACCATGCTGAAGAAAAACATGCCACTCTCATGGAAAAAGGAAGGATGATATAGATTTGAAGCCATCAAAATGGCTATTTCTCAAGCTCCCACACTAGTAAGCCCCATGTTTGATAAAGACTTTATCCTTTATGCTTTTGTAGGTCAAGAGAGAATTTCAGATATCCTCACCTAGCAAAATGAAAACCTGATGGAGCAACCAATTGCTTTCTTCAGTCAATCCCTCAAAGACTATGAACTCACATATTCATTCGTTGAAAAAAAATTCTTTGTGGTTATTCGAGCTTTGAAGAAATTCAAGAACATGTTATCCAACAATAGAATTCATCTGATGGTGTCTTATCTAGGTGTCAAGGACTTTTTATGAACAAATATATGAACAAAAGCATGCTGGATGAATCACGAAGGTGATGGAGTATGACGTGCATATCAAAGTTACCAAACTTTTCAGAGGTAAAGGTTTGTGTCAACAACTTGTTGCAGACATGCAATCAAAAGGTGATGAGGACTCGATGCTCCTAAACACTAATGAGAGTGATAATCAGGTTGACTAGTTATCTAAAATGAAGAATTTTCTTTTCTCAGGAGTATATCCCATGAACATGGATAAAATTCAAAGATGGAATTCCCATCTTCAGTTTATTCCATATGTTCTGGTAGATAACGTTCTCTTTCGAAAGGATTTGAACGGTGTTCTCCTTCGATGCGTGGGAGAAGAACAGGTAAGTAAGATACTAGAAGAGTTTGATAATGGCCTATCTGGAGGGCATTATTCTACATAAACAACTGCCCATCTCTGGGTAAGGAAGTGTAAGGAATTTTCCTTTTTCACTGGCAAGCAGAAGTTGACAGCTCTCCCACTGCATCCAATTCAAGTGGATCAACCTTGTGTTCAATGGGGGTTGGATTTCATTGGAATGATTAATCCTCCATCTAGTGAACAAACATAAATGGGTCCTTACTGCGACAGACTATTTTACTCGATGGACAGAGGTGGTAGCATTGAAGGAGAGCAATGAGAAGACAATTTTGGATTTCTTGGAAGGTATAATTACAAGGTTCAGTGTTCTATTTATAGTTATTTCAGACAATGCAATGGCTTTTCTTGGTATGAAGTTGAGTGAATGGAATGTTAAAAATGGGGTCTACCTCAATACTTCCTCCAATTACTATTCCGAAGGAAATGGATTGGCTTCATCTAGCAACAAAAACCTCATAAGGATTATTAAGCGCACAATGGAGACTAATAGGAAGACTTGGCATACACGGCTTAAGACTGCCTTATGAGCAGATTAGATCATACCTAAAAGGGCCATCGTAAATTATCCTTTCATGTTTGTATATGGAAGGGAAGAAAAACTTCCGCTCTCCCTATAATTACCTTCTCTAGGAGTTGTAGCCCATCAGCTTGAGGCCATGGAGAATGACTACTTGTCGATAAGGTTTACTTGAACTCATGGAGTTAGAGGAATGGACGAAAACAAGACTATGAAGACTTTGGAGAAACATCAGGCTCAAGTTAAGAATATTTTTGGCAAGAAAGCGTCCAACAGGAATTTTCAAGAGGGAGATTTAATTCTCAAACGGGATAAAGATACAGCCAAAATAGGTAGGCATGTCAACTTTTATGCTCTCTGGAGTGGGTCATACATCATCATGAGTTGCAAAGAGGTAAATTCATTTCATCTATCCAGGATCAATGGAGAAAAAATTCCCATTCATGTGAATGGGATACATCTCAAATCTTGTTTTTGAGAAGTGTTCCACCCCCTGTATAGTTTAGTAGGTGTTTTCCTCTAAGTGCTTATGCACATTGTTGTGTGTTGTTCTTTTACTTTTCATTTTGTCATGTTTTTTGTTGTTCTTACACATTGTATCATCCTCAAAAGTTTCTCAAGGGAAGGAAGGTTCAAATTTTCCATAATAGTTTCATACATCTGCTTCATTCAAAATTCTATAGTGTTCATGATGTCAAGCATTTAACGGATTCAGTATACCTCATGCCTAGCATTTCAGGGAGGTCCAAGATTGGATTTGCTCAAGGGGATTCTGAAGAGGTATCACATAAGAGCAAATTACTTTCAATATTTGAACATTGAATCCATGCCTAATGGATGGCTTAAGGTTATTGGAATCATTCTCAGTAGGCAATCATCCCTAAGAGGTCGCCAAAAATGTCATCCAATTTTACACACAGGGCAAAAATTAGACAACGGGGTTCTGTTATGATCAAATTATGACATTGGTCCTAGGGACCCATTTTTGGTCATCACAGAGATAAAATGATTAAAATAATTAATAAAATGATAAGTGAGTTCACCTAGCTTTCAAACAGGATCAACTCAAATCCCAACTCGGGCTCAACTTAGTTACCATCTTGGTTAGGGTGCTCAATGTGTAGCTCGACGTTAGGAAGGGGTTGGCCATTTTTATTGAAAACATAACAAGGTAATGTTGATTATTTCATTAGCTCAATTGAGTTGGTGTAGTCATCTCAAGAAGGTAACTTTGGCTAGGTGGAGTCACTTCAATACAAAGCTTAGCTTGGTAGGGCATGATTTTCCAAGATAGAGGTAGGATGGCTCGGTATTCAATCAAAGGAGCCAACTCAGCTATAATAATATTTCAAGGATAAAGCTCAGGAGTCATGCCTTGGAGGCTTTCAATGACGAAGGATCAAAATGTTAAGGGTATAGCTCACTGGGAGCTTGAGACCTATGTCGTGGTTGTCTTGAAGGTAGAAGTACATATATTTAGGTCAAAAGGTCAAGCTAATGGTGTAACTTAGGTAGAACCGAGTAGGTCGCTCGATGACAGACTATGACGGAAGAATGTTGGTCCAATGTGATGGAAAAGATGACACAAGCTAGAGAAAATGCATGAGTTGATAGTGGGGAGTGGGGAGTTGTAAGGTTAAGAGATGAGCTTCAGAGCAACATCGCAAGAAATATTCATCCTTGCCTAGTAACTTGGATGAGCTCGATGGGAGTTTCGATTATCTGATGGCCATGGTGGGAACATTGGGATGGTAAGCCATTATGATACTTCTTAGCCAGTGGGAGAAATGTCATACCCTAATTTCCAAGTGGGAATAACAATGACCGTGAGCCAAGAGACAAGTCCCGCCAAAGAAACATGCTAACTTCGAGACTAATTCAAATGCCGAAGCATTCTTGGTTAGTGCATAGAGGAAGAATAATGTTTAATGAGCCTTGCAAGTCAAGGGGAGTTTGATTCCATCTCCGAGTATATCGAGTTCATTCATCTAGTGCATAGGTTTCATTTCCAGATAATTAATATAATCTCACTCGCAAATGGTTAGCACAAGTTCTAGATACAGAGTTGTTATTGGCACTATTGAATAGTGCGAACGAATTGGTACAAAGCATAAATGAAGACCTTATGCCCAAGTCTCTGGAGAAATTCACCTCGATCATCAAAGTCCCATAGGGTAGGAGAAGTAATCGCGACACATTCCAGGGAACATGACCTCGACTTAGATGCTTGGTGTCTGGTAATGGAGGAAGCTCACATTCATGACTTGTGCATGTGAACAATGAGCTTATGAAGGTTAGAGACAAAAGGAATCCAATGAGCTCATATATTACTTTTTCGGTGGAGACAAAGGTCTGCCGCGATGCATAGTTTGACACATGAGATAACTCAGTCAAAATCCTAGCTAGTGTCTTTTGGAATTCATGATGATGAGGCCTTCATCAAAGGAGCTCGACTGAATGAGTTGTAGTGCATCGAGGAACTCAAACTATGGTGGTTCCCATTTAGTCCAACTTTCATGGACTCCTCATATCTATCATTTGTGATTCAGGACGTCATACTGGATGATCTCGGTTGCATATGGTTTAGGGATCTCAGTCGGTATATATAGATAGGGGAATCTCATCATAGACATCATTGGCTCGGTCGCTAGCAAATGGAGCTCGGCTCGATTATGGAACCTTGAGACAAGATGATGCAAGCAACTAAGTGTTTAACTCGGTTGATCTAGGCTGAGATAAGGGTCAGGGAATCTCATCTCATGATCTACACATAAGAAGTGTGTGTGTGTGTGTAGCACAACAACATTAATCAAAGTGTTGTGCAAGCTATATCTGAAAGTGTGTAGCTCGATAGCAGGGTGAGGTGAATGATCTCATGCACCAAGCGAACCAATGTGGTGAATACTTGGTTGATTCATAAGAAATAATTCCACTATTAGGCTTCGCCATGAATGAATCTGGAGTTGTAGATGATAGTATGCAAGTAGCTCCACATCCTTAAGAGCTCACAGATCAAGTGGAAGCCGAATCACATTCAGTCATACGCGTGTAGGAAATTAAGATCTCGGTTCATAATTGGGAGCTCTGTCGATGGAGAAGCTCGAGGATGCATGAAGCTCAATGTAAGGTTAAAATGAAAAGTCATTCAATAAAGAGCTCGATGTTGTGTAGAGATCAGTAGAGCGAGCCATAGTCGTCATGATGCCAAACTAGGCTCGATTATTATGGTGGAGGAGCTCATTTGAGGTGAGATCATTTAGGAAAGCGAGTAGCTCGTTCAATGCAATGACAGTGGATGAATTTGATGTCCAACTTGGTGAGTTGGCTCAGTGAGCCAACCATCAAGTCTAGGTTGTTTTGAACCTAATTTCATTGGCCACTCACTTGAACTTCAAGTCAAACTAGTCTTTGGGGGGTCCCACCATTCATGCGTTGGTGATTAAATTAATATTTTTATTTTAAGCTGATTTCATATGTAGATACCAATATTTTCATTATCTGGATTACTACCACCATATTTTATTTAAATCTCCATTTTTTTTATTCATTATGCTCAGGATCACATTAAAATCCCCACTATTAATGGCACATGATGGAAGTTTCTCAAATTAGAATCGAACCAACTAGCCCAATAAATACAAACCATATGCCTTCAATTTAGGAAAGAAATTTTTGAATTTTCCTTTTCTCTCTCACATATTCTTCTATAAATGTAATATGGAAGCTTATTCCAAAGGGTTGGACAATTAGACATCTTAGGCAAGTGTGTTTTTTTCAAGAATCCTCTTTCTTCTGCAAGTTGTTCTTGTATATTGAGGGAACTTTCAAGCCTCCTTTCAAGACTGTAATGGAAACCATTGCCTCTTCTAAATGTATGATGTACTGTGCATGTTATTGAAGTAATAAAAGTGTTTTTTTTGTGACTAATATTGGTCCTTTCATCCTTCTATGCTTCTTTGTGCCTTTCTCATGCTTGCAGGTACACTGTGCAAGGTCACTCGATGACAGGCAATATGATTGAAGAATGTTGGCTACAATGTCTGGAAAAATATGACACAAGATCGATAAAATAGATTATCCTTAACCTTCTCAAGTCATCCTTTTCACGGGAAGATAGATATAACATTATATGATTCAAGTTTAACAAAGGGAACGCATGTTTCTTAGCTGTGGTCATTGTATACACCGGTAAGTTGTAGTAGGTGAAGTTGTCTTGTGGTGCACACACCCTCTTCAATTTAACCTTCTTGAGTATAGAAAACCCTTTATTTAGTGCATCACCATCCCTAGTATGTTTTCATTTCTTGAAATATCTTCCATAAAAATACACAGAAGAAATGTTAGCCACACGTCTAGAGAAACCATTTTATGCATAGGAATAGTAAAAACACTTGGTTTACGAAGAGGAAGTCAGCCTCTATGGGGTTCACCTCGAGCCCAGTCCATAGATTGGAAGTGATCCCGGTGTCCAAACACACTTAATGTCTTGTCCAAAATTCAGTCCATTCAGAGGGTGCAATATTAGTGGACAACAGTATCCAATGAGAATATTACTTTTTCAGGGAGATTTAAAGGATTAACTATCAAAATCCTCTTAAATCTTTTGGAATCAGTTATGAGGCCTTATGAAACTCTATATTATAGGTGGTAACTTGTTTCCCATAGTCCAAGTTTCACCACTCCTCATAATCTATATTGGGCTACATCTCTCAATGGTGTGCATCTAGTTTATTCCGTGGGTAGTTATAGATAGGGGAATCTCTCAAGACCTCATTTCTTCTCCTAGGAAATGAATAGCTCAAATGTCCCTTGCCCCCAGAGTCGAGCCAACTAGTTTTTAAGTTGATCTAAGCTACGATATGGGTGGTATATATCTAAAATAAGAATGTGTGTGTGGTGTTGTGCACGCCGGTGTGTGCATATCTGTGTGTGTTAGATAGAGGGGGCAATGTCTGGATAACAAAGGTGGTGGTTCTTTGGATAACATCATTCCACTATTAGTTCCCTATTGTATCTCTTGTAGATCTAGTAGCAAGGTTGCCAAATCCTTAAGATATGTCATGATGTTCTCACATTCTGTATATGGGTGATATTAAGATAAAATTGGGACTCTTTGATTTTGAAGCAAGGAGTATTCTATGTAATATAAAAAATCATGGGCTTGAATGGTGTAAAAGTAAGCAATATCGACCACCGAAAATGGCCTATTATTATTAGAGGAGAGGGGTAAAAGGTCCATGTTTGATAAAAAGATAAAAATATAATATCTTAGCCACCACATCTTTCCCTTGCCAATAATTGGACCAGGTTGAACCAAGTGGTATTGGATTATTTCCTGCGTGGTGATTTGGATTCATGTATTCCAAGCTTATGTCATATGTAGAACCAATATTTTCATTCTCTGGAACACCACCACATCAGTAATCTCCATTCCCTTTCTTCATTATGCTCAACCCCATTAAATCCCCACTAAAAATCAATGGGAATTAGAGGGAATCGAATAACTAGCCCAAAAAACAACCATTCAACTGCATCATTGACACATACATGTTTATTAACCAAATGAATATGCCTTTCAAAATTAAAGAGATACCATATCACTTGGTGGTAGGGTCATAGCCCCACAAGATAATTATTTTGTAGAAAATTATGACACACACCTCTATGACCTAGCCTCCTGATTGCGCATCTATAAAAATCGTCTTAGCCAAATAGTTGTTGATGGCATACTAGATGAAAAAACCTGGCGATTTATAAACTTCTAACATGCACATAACTTTCCCATACTAATTATAGGAAATTGTCTCACAAAAAAATAGTGATGGTTCAGATAATAAGGCCACGTTCAATCCAAGGTAAATAATTATGTCAGGAACATCATGGTGCCATGCACCACCTCGCGTCAAGATCTTGCAGGGAAGAAAACACACCTTTCTCATCGCGTGTGACCTCACAGACACCGTTAGCCAACGCATTTTTTTGTTGGAACACACACACGACAACACACACAATCTATCTTAAAACATCCAGGTATTCCTCTACCCTCCACATCTGCTAATCCAGCTTCTAGTGCCCTCATGAAGTCCCACCACTGATTTCCCCCTTGACAGTTGGAGCATCTAGAGTGACCTGCACCAGACCACATCCTAGCGAGCATGTTTTGTTTTGTCTCTCGTATTTCCCTCTGCTCCTTCTCTACCCGTGAATCAGGGACCATCCATCTTCGAGTTTACATACTTTGACAGATGCTGTTTATCGTTCGATGATGTACGGCTGTATTCTTTTTTTCTTTTATTCACACACACAAGGACCGACTATCGTGCTCCCAGTGGGCAGCTACGTCGTATTTAACCCATTGAGTTAAAAAATTCCGACAGCATGTTGTCATACATTGGATGTCGTTGGGCCCAAACCCTACAACATTTGTCATTAATTTTATTTTATATTTCGCAGTTCCTTTCGCAGGATATGTAGTAGGGAGCGTGAGCACGACCTGACCACACGGTCTTACTATTGTGCCTGAGTCCAGTTGACACTCTTATGTTACTTTGTATTGGCCACCGTCTTATGGCACCATGTGAATGCTATTGTTCGGTCGGATTCTCTAAGTATCGATCAGACTATGAACACACCACAGCAGTACCCTTACTGACTATTTGGTGTTTTCATTCAGTGGATTATTGTCTATAAACAAACCAATTGCTACACATCTCTTTAGTGGCCGCTGTCCCCCCTACCTTTATGGCATTAGCCCCATTCTATCTTCGTTACTGTTTCTGTGAAGTTCCTTGTCGCATCTCAAGGTAATGATGTATCCCATTGTACTTAGTTTCCAGTATGTAAAGATATGTCGTTCTTTTACATTGTACTCACTTGTGTATGTATATTACTATATGTTAGATGTTATTTCGAATAGTAATTTCTCTATACAAAGATTAAATTATTGTTTTTCCAAATTCGGTATACTGAGAGCAATCACTATTTATACAATATATAGTACTATCATCATAATGGATTTCGTTGTGAGTTCGCAATAACGAAGTTTTGCTAAACCACAAATAAACATGCAATGACAACCAGATATCATGTGTGTCACTTTATAGATGGAAGATTAGTTCTTTTGACGATCTCTCATCGCTTATGCTAGAAGAAAGAGGGTTTTTTACCAATTCATCTTAGAGCTTATTTTGTGATGGTATCGCTCTATGCAAGCCGCAGATGAAGGGGGTCGTTCTATCACCAAGTTAATTGTCACAGGGTTTGACCCTTCCCCTTCTTTCGGCAAGCAGCCGTCAGTGCACCCCATTGTCCACCTTTGCATAGGCTATCGAAGGGAGTTGAGATCATCAGGTTGTGTCATAAGCTGGCACTTTGCTCTGCTTGCAGTTGTGAAGGATTCCTTTCTTTTTTTCTTTCTCTCTCCTATCATTTGCACTTTAACAGATGATCACCATCTTTTATACATCGTTCATTATTTTCGAGGCCCACTCTGTCCTGTGCAACACCAACATTTGTTGAGTTTCCTAGTTTTGGTGCAGTGTATGTTTACCAGAATAGCACTTGAAGGTTAGACATGTAGGTTTCGAAGTTCATAGTTTCGCGATAAGATTTTACATTGCTACAAGTTTTTTTGGGCATTATTGCCACCACCTCCAAAACCATGGTCTTATGTAGATTTGATGATTTCATTGTATTTCGGATGATTTATTAAAATAATATGGAACCTTGTATACACAACTCTTTCCATAACTTTTGAATAATTGATTTGTTTTGGGTTGTATTATTTGTATTGGATCCAATTAAAGTTTATGTGTAAATTATGTTACGATTTACTATAATCCATTTTATCCATATCACAGGATATTCATGAACCCCTATTTGGATAAATATTCGGTTTATATTGGCTAAGATATGAAATTTCTAAATTTTTCTAAGGATTATTTTTGCCTAGTAGATCTTAAAACCCTAGTTAGTTTTAGTTAATTGATTCCTGACCCCCTCAGTAGTATTTTTATAAAAAAAATTCAAACCCGTGACATGTAAGAGACTATTTATTTTTTAATTCATATCGACAGGTAAGTCTTTCTCTTTTTCTTGTGTGTGGGTAGTTATGGAACGTAACCTCCCCACACCGGATGGTGATGCATTTTATTCTGGTTTAGCACCCTTCCCCTTTTTTTTCCTTTCCCCCTTTCCTTTTTTCTCCTTTTCCCTAAAACAACGAATTATTTTCTTTTTTTATAATTATTATAATTGCCGAGTAAAGACATACCATAATTTAATTTACAAAAATACAAAACAAATATATAGTAAATTAAAACCAAAGTGTTAGGAAAGGTAAAGAGACACCAAATAGGGATCATTCAAGAGACTCGACAAGAGCAAGGGAAATCCGGGTTGGATGTTGTAATAACACAGTGTAGGTAGATGAAAAGAGATGCAAATAAGGATTCATTCAGACTGAAAAGAAACAAAAGGGAAATCAGAGTAGATGTGGGCAGTGCTATGTGACTGCGTTATTATGAGAAGAATGAGCGGTGGTGTTAAATATCATGCTTTATCAAATTTGATCATAATTCGTATTGAAAAATGAGAGAAACATATTGAAGAAAGAACAATAAGAGTAGTAAACCATATTTGTTATCTAAGGATAACATGGAAATGATAGGGACAAAACAAAAGATGTTGGATGTGGGCGGTGGTGTGCCTCTGTGTGGGGGGCATTATTGATGAGGAGTGGTTATATATATGTGGTGTGTGTGTGTGTGTGGGTGATGTGTGTGTGTGTGTGTGTGTCTGTGATGTGTTGTGTGTGTGTGTGTGTGTGGGTGTGTGTGGTGTTTAAAATAGAGAGTGGGTTGGCGAGGAGATATGCCTCGACCATTCTTGAAGAGAACTGTGGTCTATCCTTGATCTCACTGGTCTTTTTGATTGTTCATGCGAAAAAACACCAGGGCGGGTTTCATAGCGGAGAATACATAGCTACACACACATTCACCACAATGCTTGGGGTGTATTTGACCTGTTTTTGCAGGAAGCCAATATTCTTTTCGAACAGTCCTCCCTACACGGGGCTGTACGGTTATACAAACTTCTCCCGTCACTTCTTCACAAGCTCCCTCACAAAGCATGAGTTCCGGCTTGGATACGTTTATGACAATTCCATATCATAAAATACATTAACAATGAACATGTAGATGATATTGTTAAACTACAGGCATAAATCAGGGCGCCAAGTAAACATACCATTGCATCTGTGAAATGATTGCCGATGCTACGCATGCCCCATCGCTTGAATAAATGTGATGCTGGGATCCGGGCACTTGCTTTGGGAGAAGATTTGGCTTCTCAAAATGCATTCCCACCCCCCCCCCTCGTGTGGTTCTAATGGAAGTATCTACTTCAAAACTGATGCTTCCTGACACCATGTATTTGATTCAATATATTTTGTTTCGACGAGATGGGTGTTTGTGTTTCTGAAAAGCAAATATGATGGTAGGCTATATATTTAAGCTTGGGGAAAACTCCACTTTGTGGGCTTTGAGCTATAGATCAAACAATTGCGAGGAAAGATAGCTTTGTTTCTCCATCAACTAAAAAAATGAACTTGAAGCATAGGCAATAAACGCCCAGTGACCATAACACGGTCAAAACTTCTAGAGAAGCTCTTAAGATCAGTCTCTTTGAATTTCCTAAAAGTACTCAATATTTAACCCACTTCTATGTACTAATATTAGCTTTTCGGTCCTAATATATGTTTTTTATACTTCTTTATAAAAGGAGTCGATTAAGGGGAATCAATTTGTGTGAGAGAGGAAAGGGTACTCAAAATGAATTAGAAAAAATAAATAGTATATATATATATATCGACCATTTACGTTTATTTTTAGGATAATTCTTCAATATTTTCAAGATGACATGAATCTGCAGATACGATAAAAGGATAACTATACACTTATGATTGTGTAATAATATTTTCCTCCCTTTAATTTGTAGGGTTATAGTAAGACCAAACATGTCTCTACATTTTCAAAGTTTCTCTTCTAAGTATTTTTAAGGATGTTAGTTAGCCACTACATAGTTGGACAAGCTGAACTCAAATTCTTCCATCTTTCTATGAACATAGAATAAGGTTTAATTTGGTTGTTGATGTGCTTGGTTCGATCTAAATAATGGAGAGTTCTTGCCATTTGGATTGCATAAGTGTTATTGAACATGAGTTGTGTTGATGAAAACCATTTTCCTCAATGGAGGAAAGGGACCTAAATAGGGTCTGCATATTCCTTCTAGAAGATGATTCAAGTCAAATGTCATTTGGTTAGAGGAAGAGGAAGGTATGGATTTTCTAGAGAATAAGTAGAAGTAGAATCAAAACTTTAATAAGCACTATAGAAGACCATGTACCAAAAAAATTTTTCATCCAAACCAAGAGGAAGAGGCATCAATCCAAAACTACAGTCTGGTAAGAGATTTGACCATATCCTAAGTCCAAATGTACTATGAAGAACTTTGGGCATTATATGCAAATGAACGTAGCCAAAAAAAAGACTCGATTTAATAGATTAACAATAATTTATCAAGAAAAAAACTGCATGAGGAGCATTAACCATGGTTTAATGTCATCAAGTATGTGCTCGAGAGAAAACTCGATAGTATGAGTTTGGTAGTGGTTGTAGTACCAATGATCACTGGTTTCAATAGAAATGTTTGCAAAACATAGATGATTGAGTAATATTAGAGGCAAAGTTGGTAATGATAAATAGTTAGAGTTATGGGAAGCGAACCAATAAACTTAAAAGAAAAAAAAATGGTGAGAAGCAATAATGCTATTGGAATATTTTTTGTCTTAGGTTTGACGGGGGGAAACTCACGTGAATTGGAAAAATTGTATAAAGAGTTACATGGTTATATTGTGAGAAAAC
This sequence comes from Taxus chinensis, assembly GCA_019776745.2. Classification (NCBI taxonomy): domain Eukaryota; kingdom Viridiplantae; phylum Streptophyta; class Pinopsida; order Cupressales; family Taxaceae; genus Taxus; species Taxus chinensis. Next base: position 569 of record JAHRHJ020001493.1, on the reverse strand, counting down.
TGCATGTTTAATTATGGAAAAACACCAACGCGAAAAAAAAAATAATGTCCAATTGTAAAAATGTATTAAATAGGGAATGTTCCATTGAAAATTCAAGATGACTTCTTAGTATAATATTCTCAAGTACTTGGTGCTCGCAAGTCAAGTAATCAGAATGAAAAACATCTATTTTTATGTTCCAAATTCCATTGCGGGAAAATTCACTTGATGTCTAGTATCATTTTAGTGACATCCAATTAGTGCATAGTTCACCATTTAAAAAGAGATGTTGGAGTGATTCCTTAACCAAAAGTGAAAAATTTTAAGGGGAAATCTCAAATAATCACTAAAGAATGTTTCAAAATGAATACAAGTTTTCAATGAAGGACCAAACTTGGCTTGAAAAAATTAGATTTGGTCAACAAGTTCGGTTGCCTCAATTTGTTATTTATTAAACTATGGGGTAAAGGATTTACATTCATAGAACAACTAAGGCAACGCCGTTGTAAGATGTTTTGGGCCATAGAAACAAGGATAATATTTTCTAGTTACAAATTCAGATAGAGAAATATTCTCTTTAGCTAATTCAT
>JAHRHJ020001492.1:0-22487 GCA_019776745.2 Taxus chinensis | reverse complement strand
AATTCAAGGAGACAAGTTTACTGGGTATTTTAAGGTATTGGAGCTTGTTGAGGAAGACTAATTCCCAACATTACTTGGATGGCCTTGGTGTTATGTGAATAAGGTAGATTTACAGTTTAATAAAATGTGCATCAGATTTGAGGATGAGAAAGAGTGTGTGATTATACCCTTGTTGAATAAGAAAGAAAATCCCTATGTTGAGCCCTTGAGTGAAGAAGAGATTGATAAAATTTATGTTCAATAAGTGTACAATCCAAAGAATTTGGAACCATATAAGGAGGAAATACCTCATTAGGAAGACATGTATTTTGTAAGTGATAGTAGAAGTTTTTCTTATGATAAGTAGGCTCATGGAACATACGAAATGGTTGGGCATGAATTGAAAGGATGAGTCACCAGGATGATTAGACTATGTATGGCAAGGTGGATGGGATTTAATAGGGTACAAAGGTATGCTGGTGAGGGGAATCCCAATACAATTATGTGCACCATGGAGACTTAGTGGAAAAATTAAGGGGATAAATGAAATATGTTAGTGTATAATTTTCATGGGACAACAGTATGCTGGAGGGAAACACATAGAGATGGATTTTTGGAGTGGCAAGAAGTGAGTATCAATTTCTCCACTAGGTTCACTCAGAGCAATATACCTATACAAACATGTGAATTTCATGGTAAGTCTTATGCCCCTCATCACCGCATGGAGTGTGAGAGATCCTGTGAATAAGGAAAGGAGGCTTTACCACCATCTATTTGGGTACATAAGTTCTACTCCACCTTGTGTCGCTATGCACATACATGGTATGCCCATGCAGAACTTAAAAGAGAAACAAAAAATATGTAAGACATGAATTTAGGTATTATCCAAAAATTTCATTACTTTTATAATAATCCTCCATTCCATAAAGCATTGTAGATAATGAAGCACATCACTTTGGGAGATAGGGTAAAGGATGAAGAAATTATGTTATAATGTTTTGGAGAACTTAGTTATGTGGTGCACCTTGAACTTGAGGAAACAAATGAATAAGATATTGTTCACACTTGGAAGGAAAAAGAAAAGTGTAAACTGGTATACACGATAGATGATGATGAGGTTGATAATCTATATTTTGACAAAATTGAGGGTAATGGAAATTGTAGATGACAAAGTGTGCACATATCATTATCCTATTAAGACAAATAAGGTTAACATTGGCACAGAGGAAAAACCTAAGGAGGTTATTATTGGTGATTACTCGTTGGAGCAGGAAGTGGATTAGAATATTGAACTATTGCATGAATTTCAAGAATTATTTGCAAGGGGCTCTCAAGAGTTAAAAGGAGTTTATCCTTTATTAGTTGAGTTGAAGATCAAGCTAAAATAAGGCATGTGCTTGGTTAGGAAGAGGCCTTACTGGATGAATCCTAATTTGCATGTCAAGGTAAAGGAAGAAATTGATAAAATTCTCAAATAATGAATCATTAAGCCTATTGAAGAATACGAATGGGTTAGCCCCATGGTTATAAACATTAAGAAGAAGGATAAGGATTTGTGTAGATTATAGGGAACTCAACAGTTCATGTGTTATTGAACCTTTTCCCACCCCATTCATAGAAGATATCCTTGAGGAAATTTTTGGGTACAAGATATATTCTTGCATAGATGGATTTTTAGGTTATCACCAGGTGCACATCGCAAAGGAAGATCAAGACAAGAATTATGTCACCACTGAGTGGGGAATATTTGCATATACAGTCATGCCCTTTGGATTAAAGAACATGCTCAAAGTTTTCTCACGCATTATAGTTCATGCCTTTCAGTATTTCATTCATATGTTTTTACATGTATATCTAGATGACTGAATAGTGTATGTCTTAGTCAGGGATCAATGTGATGATTTGAGACTTATGTTTGAGAGGTAAAAATAGTTTATCATCTCCCTTAACATTGAGAAGTGCATATTCACTACACCTTCTAGAAATTTACTTGGTCACATCATTTACAAGGAAGGATTATTGGTAAATCCAGCCAAGATAATTGTGATCTTAAGATTGGAAGAACCTAACAATAAAAGTGAGGTGCATAGATTATTGGGACATACATGCTATTATAGGAAATTTATTAAAGTTTATGAAATGATTGTCTTGCCCTTAGAGTAATTATTGAAGGCAAAAGGGAAATTATATGGGGTGACATGCAACAATAGGTGTTTAAAACACTAAAGGAAAGGCTGACCAATTCTCGTATTTTTACTTTTCCTTTGTGGGAAAAACCCTTTCATGTTCATCTCGATGCTTCTCGAATGGTAATTGGTGCAATGTTGTCACAACCAGGAGAAGGAATTATAGATCATCACATTTTCTTCACAAGCATAAAGTTGACCCCCACAGGCAAAAAATATACAACCAATGAGTGCAAGGATTTACCCATGATTTACGTGCTACATAAATTCAGACAATACTTGTTGGTGACCCCATTTATATTTTATACAAATCATATAGCACTCAATTATTTGGTCAAAAATCCTTTTTTTCAAGGGCGCATTTGTAGGTTGATACTTCTATTTTATATTTTGAGTTTATAATTGTCGTGAAACTAGGAAAGAGTAATTCAAGGCCTAATCATATGTCAAGGATTGACTTTGGACAGGATGTGTAGAGCATTGAGAACACAATTTCTGATGTATATATTTTTAGGTTAAACCATGCATATATTTTTGTGCACTAAAAATGCACCTAAAGGATGAATACCTTACAAAAAAAGCAACTTCCAATACATTAGGTTCCTTAGGATTTTAACAAGATTCTGGTGAAGACATTGACAAAAATATGTGATTTTGGGAGAAAATAATGGGATGATAAATTATCAACTGTACATTAGGAATATAAGACCAATTATAAAAGGTTGAATAAGGCCACAACCTTTTAGTTGGTGTTTGGCACAGAGGTTGTATTACATGTTGTATTCCTGTTACCTTCCTTGCATATTATGCGTGTAGGTGGACTTGATGATGAGAAATTTAGGGAAGAGAATATTGACAAACTAATGTAGTTAGATGAGCGGAAACCATTACAGATTGGGGTAAAAATAATGAGAAGGAAAGACAAAATCCATGGTATGATAGACATATTAGGAATAATAATTTTGAGGTTGGAAATATGGTCCTTCTCTATGACTATGAGTTTGCATGCCATCTAGAGAAATTTAAGGTGCATTGGTTGGGATATTTTGTAGTAACCCAAATCCTTGAATTTGATTCTTGTCAGTTAGAGGCACTGGATGACACCATGTTTCCTAGTTACTTCAATGGAAGTATGTTGAATCCCTACTATAAATAAATATTCTTCATTTTTGTAATAAGGTAGTATTTCTATTTATCCTAAATTTCCCTTTCTTGTATTTCTATTCATTGTTGCTATGCCTTTTCAATTAAGTTCTATATTTTATTGTAATAAGTGAACTTGCACATAGGAAGCTAATTACTATCTATTGATTTTATGCACAGAGGACCATGCATACTTTTAGTGTGGGGTGAAATAGGTGCAAGTGAACACTAAGGATAGCTGGTTAATATTTGCATGCAAGGTGAAGAGGAGAAGATATTTGCACGCATTGGAATGGTTTTCAGATTGTAGGGTGTGATTATGGAAAGAAGAAAAGGTACCATTACAAATGAGAAGGATGGTGATAGTAAAATTTCTCAGATAAATACCATGCTTGAGAAATTTTTTGCATCATGTAATGTGAGGTATAAAATGACGTGATTGACTACTTGGTATAAGGTACAAATGGTTATGCACTTCAAGACATGGAGACCCATGGAAGGAGGTTTGTGTTCAAGAAGTAGTATATGTTCTAGATGGATATGACTACGGTGTGGAATAAATCTACAAAAATCATGGAAAAAGTAAAAAAGTGTCATTAAATTTTAGGTATGGTGGTAGGTAAGGATGAATTAATGCTGAAAATTTTGAAAAATATTTAAAAGGGGTGCATACAACTTCATTCTTACCTTGGATGTTTGAGTTTTTGATCCTTGGAAGAGTGAATTGAAATGTGAACGAGTACAAATTGCATTTTTAGTTGAAAATAAAAATGAACCAGTTGGATTTAGTCACAATCATATTAGAGATCCATTGAGAGAAGTTTTTGAGAGAATAAAAGGCCTATGATGAAGAGTAGTGTTCGTGGAGTTAGGGTTTGAGAAAAATAAATTAAAAAGAGGGAACAAAAGTTTGGGGTAACAAAGGAAGTATTAGGAAAAAAAATGTAAGTATACGTTTCAAGTGATAAATGGGACCAATGAGAGCACCTGGAGTAACCACAAGAGGAAATAAGAAGAACGAACCAAAAGTAGAGGTTGAAGATGCGCCATGAAGAAGATCATATGAGATGTAGTATCTTGAGGGATTCATCATGGGGTGTGACTAGGAAAACCATTTTAGGAATTTCAAAGTAATTAATTATAACCATTGCACTAGTGCAAATACAAAATCGATCAAGAAGGATATGGTGAAAAAGAAATAATACCATTTACGATGATGAAGGGAAAAATACGTTGGATAAAGGTAGGGTATTGAAGATCTACGAGATGCTATACTTTGGTAAAATAGAGGGGCTATATCAATGGTTGATGATGCTATTTCATGAGGAATTATTTTACTTCGCAGGAAGACAAGTATGAATCATCACGCCTTTAATTTGGAAGCTCATAGGATTAAGGAGCTTAGGGACTAAAATTGGTAGTGATTTGGATGATGAGGTAGGTGTGGAAGATACTATTGTGGATATGGATTATCAGAAGGAAGGGCACATAATGCATATATCCTAGGTAACCAATCCTATTGTTAAAGATTCTACACATGTTTTGAAAAGAATCAATGGTCAGGAGCATTAGGGCAAGGTGAATGAGAAGTGACTCCATATTATAAATAATATTGCATAAGGTACTGTATACAATATTTTTGCATTTATAGAATAAATTTTAATTGAGGAAGAGGAAAAAGGAGATAAATTAAGCTAGGGTGTTATCCTTCTATTTATTCTATTCACAAAAATTTGGGATTTAGATGGCCCAAAGGATAAAAATTGGTAGTTCCAAGAAGATAAGAAGTCACTTGCTGAGATATTTACAAAATATACATGTGATGGAACCACAAGTGGTTACTATAAAAATATTCTAGAGATTCAGTATAGGAGGATATGTGAGGCCTTGGAATATGAGTGGCACATACCAAAATATTTTCCTCCAATGGTTGATAGAGAGGCAGAGTTTGTAGTGTTCGAGCACTACTATGTTGCAATATTTCAAATGAAGAAAGGTAAATGGAGCCCATGGTGTAATATCCCTTATGCATATACAATGAATTATTTCTAAGGCTTTGTTAACATATTTTCAAACATGTAAATTCTCCATTTGGATGTATATAAATTTGATTGTGGGTACCAAACGATTCAAAAAACTTATGGATATCAGGGTAAATTTGTATATATTGAAACCATGATATCAGATGATATAAATTATTGATTCTATGACTTTAGCAATGGAAAGATGGGTGCAACTAAGTTATACATAAACATTAATCCTGAATTGATTAATGGGAAGTATATTGAAAATTAATTTAAACTCTTTGTGGTTCCCAAAGGAAGACATACAATTGACACCCTACAAGAGAATGATCCCAATCCTCCTAGAATAGAAGAGGAAGGACTTAAGGATGAGTAAGGAGATGATGATGGATGATGTTTTCATGCTAGATCATGATGATAGAAGGAAACTAACCATAGGTGTAAATATTTTACGAGAAGAAATCCCTCCTAGCGATGAAGAAGAAGAATATGCGAGAATAGAGATAGAGGCTGAGGAGACGAAGAAAGAGGAAGGTGACATGAATGAGTAGGGTTGTAGGAGGAAGTTAAAAATAATCAAGCCTCAAATTAGTGGTAAGGAACCACTTAGGAGGTCACCCAGGTTATCACCCATCAAACCAATTCCGTAGAAGAAGCAAAAGAGAAGGTGCAAGTATGTTCTTAGAGGTGATAAGGAGGAAGACATGTTGAGGAGGTTGTGTAAAACACAGAGTCCACAATAATTATTGATGTCAAAGGAGAGGAGAATCTTAGAGAAGAGGAATCCTACCCCAAAATGGAGGAGCATTATGAGATTGAAGATGAGAAATTCCCCATGGGAGAAGAGGAAGAAAAATAGGAGAGTGTGGGTGAACCATCAGGCGAGCATGGGGGTGCGTCAGGTGAGGGTTAAATTTTAGGAGTAGAAACACATATCCCCAAGGGAAGGTTGTTTAGTAACAATAAGGGAGAAGAAATTTTGAAGTCTTTTAACTTGGGATATGTTAATGATCATTCAAAAATCATCTGCACAAGGTTTTAGAGCACCCTTGCAAATGAAGAATTATATGGACGGGAGTTAATAGATCCCAATGGTGTGAATATGCACACTAGGAATAAAATTTATTAGAGTATGTAAACAAACATAAAAAAACCTGAGTTTAACGTGAAATAAAAATCTTGCACCAGGTGCAAGATAAAGAAAGCACCCCAACCAACACATATGAAAATAAATACAAACATGTTATAGATGAATAGGAAAGTATGCATTTATGGAAGATGGCGGTAGAGGTGGCACAAAGGGGAACTTGGATAAAGGTAGCCATAATCAAGGATGTTACTGGAGGATATAAAAAACAAATGATAATAATTTAGGCACACAAAGTGATGAGAAAATTAAGAAGGAAATTAAATACTTTTCGATCGATATTGGGGTGAAATTTTAGAGGCACAACCACATTTGATGAGCAGAGTGTGGACCCTAAATCCTGAAGAATGTAGACTTATGAAAGTTCAACTATGTTAGGGATGTACATGGGAAAAGTAATTATTCTAACTTATGAATAGAAATAGTAAAATACGAATAAAATAATTACTCCAAACATTAATATTATTTATATCTCAATAATCAGTACATTCGCCTCTTTTACATTAGGTTCCATTTCATTTCTCTCTCGTACATATCGATGCCTATTAATCTCGCAGAAAGGAAACTCACACATAAATTTCTGGATTGACCCTCAATGTAATGGATTAATTTACCAATAAATAATACAAAACACTTATCGTCCAAATGTCACTTTTTGATTTATTCCTATCTCAAATCTATCATGATTGGATCAACTTTATTCATTCCGCAGTTCATTGTCGGATTCTATTTATTAATAGCGTATAATTCAGATTTTTTTATATAATTTGTGGCTTCAGTATTTTGCGGATTTCTATTATTTATGGTGGCTTTTTTAGTTAGGCATAGTTTTTTCTTCCTTCGATCTATGCTTCATTCCTTTTTCCACAACTTTGTTCCTTGTCCTTACGCTTGACCCAACTCTTCCCCGCGGTTATTTACAGATTCGTCTCTTCATTGTTTATGATACTGATTTAGCCAAAATTCTCTGAATAACCCTATCAAAATCATCCCTCAACTTGAAATTTTCTTGTCCTCAAGACAAAAAATTGGAAAGAACATTTTTTTATACTCCAAATTGTTTCTTAAAAAATATGTCTTGGCAGACATCGAATACTAGAACTTAGATGTTCTAGCGAACAAAGGATTCCCTCACGTGAATCACCTAACTATATTGAGTGGGATGCTAATATTGCGATGTTAAAGGCATCAACTACCTAGGAAAATTAGGCACTAGCATAAGGAAAGTTCCTTTATCGAATCACACCGAATGGGTATGCGGGATGCCCTACCTCATGTTGTCTCAGGTATGAGGGGACAGTGTGATGATAATGGGTTTATATGAACCGATGCAGTGCAATATATCAATGTTTTTGTTGGTGGTTCCAATTCTTGTAATAGATAGGTTCCTAAGGGTGTTGGTCCACAATATGTAAAATACCACCACCATATTCTATCTTATGGTGATATTTAATGGATGATGCTCTTTTGTGACTTTTTCTAACCATCATATCTCTTTTAAAACGCCAATGAGGACATTATATTATACTAAGCCCCCCGCCCCCCCATTAAAAAACCACAAATATTGTGCAATAATTCTTGGGTTGTAAATGGCTCCTTAGTAGTTAAATTCTTCTCAGCCTTCATTCTATAGATTTTCATGGTGAAAGTTCTATTTTTTGCTAGTTATAGTTTACTCTTTCTAGTTAGATCTTAAGCGATGTTTATCCGTTATCTCTACCATGGTTGGGCACCCTCTGAGTATGATTTTAAATCTCTATTACCTTTTCAAGTGTCTTTAATTGGTTTTCCATCTAGTGTTCTCGAATGTAGGGAATATTCATAAAGTAAACCATTCGATCCTTTTTTTCTAAAAGGGGCTCTTCTAAACTTTCTGGTAGTGTTTTAAATTGATGCTAAAAATCTGTAACTGTATCCGTCTCCTACATAGGTCATAATCTAGCTAACCCATCTGATGGTTCTTTCTGAAAGTGTAAGTTTGTCTGAATTCAATGCCAATAACATCCAAGTCTTTGTGTTTTGAATAAATTTTTTTCATTATCATATCGTGTGTATTCCCTAAGAGTACTAAATGAATTCACTAGTTTGAAGCATTATCTAGACATTTTATTCTATCAGAGAGTCTCTTAATAAGAAAAAAGGTTCAATGAATCATTTGTGTTGAAGCAAACCTTTACTAATTTGACCAGGTTGATGTCATCCTTCCAAATGGTTGAGAATGTCTTGGGAGGATTAGTGGGCCTATTGTTCAATTGGTTTCACCTTCCTCAATTGGACTGGGGATTGTTACTAAGGTTATTATTTCTTCCTATATCTTTATAATCATATCAAAATTAGTTCCTCATAATTCTCCAAATTCTCTCACAATTCAACGTCTCTTTAAACTTCTTCTTGTAATTTAGATATCTTTCTTTAAGATTTCTCCCCTTTTCTAGCTTAACAAAGGTGTTTCAAATAGCACCCCACAATGGGAATGGAAAACCATTCTGGGGGGTCATATCCTTTGAGATATGTGGTGGTTGAGTAGACACAATTAGTTGGCGACTCTTCATAATATTCCTTTCTACACATATATTTTCCTTTGACTAATTTGCTAAAACCTAATAATTATCTCTAACCCTTAACCACTTCTTATTAGTATTTGTATTCTCATCTTATTTTGCTTGTCTCTTGCTTGTATTTCTCACTATATTCTTCTAAGTATTCTCTCAGAAAACATTGACTTCTTCCCTTCTTCTCTATTAACTTATATTTCTCTAAATCTTCAACTAAATCGTCTATCTTGTTAACTCTTTTTATTACTTCCTTTTTTTTTTTTCCCCCCCCGTTTTATTGTTATTAGCAAGGAACCTTCAGTCATTCTTTTCCCAATTCTCTTTTCCTACCATATGTAATGTTGGCTCAAAATTCCTCAGGTGTAACTCAGTCATAAAAATAGTTGTTAAAGGCTAGTGATTGTGAATCGGAATCTTGTGATACTCTTCTATTAGATTATGTGGGGAAAATATAATCAAGATTCGTATCTGCTTGGTGGCAGGTATATAGTAGAAATTTGATGTCCACCTCACTTTCTGGGGTAGCCACTTCTCACTCCACTTGAAGTGGGTATTTATTATTTTCTTTCTTCTGGAGGTTTATTACAAATCCTTTCATTTCTTTATCTTCTTTGTTCTTTCCATCTTTCCAAATATATGTTTTTACACCTTCTTTTATAATTTCCCCGTCTTATAACTAGTCATGCTATCCTAGTACATTCACCTGCATTTAGTTTTCTTATTAATTCACTAATATCTTTAATGCTCTTAATCCTCTTTTTTTCCATATTATTTTCCTCTTTCTTTTCCCATGTCATTCCATTTTCCAATGTGTTCAGACCTCATTTAATTATGATAAGTCAGTCTCTTAGATATCCCCTTCATGTGTGTCACCCGCGGTGTTGTCTGTAAAGGACTTTTCCAAACTTATTATAAAGCCCTTATCTCATAAAAACCTTAATTGGAAAATATAACTAATTTAAGAAATCTCTCTTTCTCCACTTAGTTACTTCATATTTTTTTGGTAGAAAACTGTCAAACCTGGTTATAGCCAAGTAATTATGTATGAATCTAAGGAAGGTCTTGGTAATAGTAGTCAATAGTTGTTGTCCAAAGTTCATCAAGATGTTTAGTATAGTAGTATCATTACAGTCCACTCAGAGTGTCATCCTAAATGTATTCTTACCACTTTGTTCTCTTGGCATATGGGTAGACACTAAATTTGGTCACACTCCCTTTTGGTCCCTCAAAAATAAAACACCCGTCATCACATTAACCTAGCCATGGCCCACTTCACGCCAATAATATTAATTCAATTTAATTTAATTTAATAATTTATTATCCTCACCATATTTATTACAAGATTCTTAGTTAGGGATAATGTCCAATCCATCTCACCTAGAACTCATCAAGCAAACTCCCATAAGGACCTATGCTTAGTAAGTGCAATAACTACTAAGAATTACCAAAACCTAAACAATAAATGCTACATTCCTCTAAATACATTCTTGAATGTACAAATAAGCTTCCATTCTAATCCATGGGTTAATGACATGAGATCCAGAAAAATCAGGGGAGTCTTCCTAGTTTAGTAAACTAGGAAATAGTTAAACCAGAACCGCCACGGTAAACCTTTAACCCCAAAAAACATTATAGTAAAGTTGGAAAAAACATTGGACAGTTGTAAGAGATATCACAGCTTCGAGAATTGAATTTCAGGGAGAACACAAATGCAAGGAAGGAGATCAAGCATTTCCTCTTACACATGAATTCCAACAATCATCCAATGACCATCCACCATCTACCCAGCATAGATTTGATCCAACCAAGCAAAAAAAGGAATGTACATGTAGCCCATGTAGACTCTTTCTCACATTTAGGAGCATCTAAAGCCTTCAACCTCTACCAACACATTCATTCATCACTCTCAGGTGTCAGATAGGGTCAAGTAAAGTAGAAGTTGTATCCTTTGGTTCATGGTTTCAACATTATATTGTCACCCTTTTGTTTCCCTAGCCCACCCATTAATTAACTTAACCTCACTCCCAATATCCCAGTAAAAACCTTCACCAAATCCCACCCAAACACCTAAGTCCTTGGTGTAATCACCAAGGAGATCCAGAGCCCATTATGTGCTTCCACAGTATTCCAAAGCAACCAGCACCAATTTTCCCCAATGGCATCGGATTACCTTAACCCAAATCGGTCTTGTATTTTTACCCATATAACCCAGAACAGTGACCTATCCACCTATTCCACATCACCCTTATTCACCTGGACTTGCCAAGACCTTTGTCCGGACTGTAAAGACCCAAACTAGCTACTGACCTTCGGATCTTAGTTTTAAACTTAGCAGGTTAGATCAAATCTTCTTATGTTTTTGAGATGAGATACCCAATCATTTATACGATAGGATTTACTTTATTGACCGCATTAAATTGTTTTGAACAGGGGATGACAAACATTTAGGAAGTATCACACTTCCTAATCTAGCACACATTTAGGTGTTCACTACACTATTGTTAAACTCTTTTCTGGTGGTCTTACTTTCCATTATGGTAGTTCCTCCTAGCCAAAAGGAAGTTCTCACGATATCTATGCTCAAGAGTCATATGCGCCAGAACAACACATCAACCAAATTCAATAGGCATTCTACTATGTTGTTTAATCAATCTATTTTGTCAATAATCAAAGAAACGTCTAAGAATCAGGGGTGTGAAACATTTTTGGCCATGGCCTGGTGGGACACATCAGGTTCGTTGCCATTTTATTCATTCTTAGGAAAAGTTGCGTGTTTGTTCCCGTGAAAAGCATAAACATTAATTTTCTTCCTTGGTAACCACCTTTTCTTTCTATTTTCTCTAAAAGAAAGATTTCTTTTGTGTAATAAAAGACCATTTCTTCGTGTTGTTCTTACATTTTAGTGAAAGATCATCCCTCTTCATCTTCATCTATTGGGGCATCTAACTTCACTTTTGATTGGGATTAAAATAATGCATTGCATTCTAATTATATACATTGAGCTCACATTTAATGCGGGTAACCTATTGCTGGAAGTATTCCAGCTAATGGTTGAAAAATGAATCATAGAAAGCACATCTCTCTCTCTCTCTTGAGTCTTGCCAAATTGTACAAGATTTAAAACAATACATATTCTTAAATAACATCCTTTCCTGGGGAATGCCTGCAACAATCGTACTGATCTGAAGATTGGTAGGTACTCACCAAATCGTTGCTGTGTCAACTCATCTCAGAATGAAATCCCGCCCCCACATAACATACAAAAAATGTCACCTTTTAGATATCCTTCTTATAGGAACAATCCTACCAAAAAACTCTATTTACATTCATGTGTCAGATACTTAAAATAACAAACCTAAAACAAACATAATAGAAAAGGCACTCCTAGGAGACATTTTGCGAGTGTTCATGCTGGCTTGCATTTGAGATGAGAGTTCACGTTCTCATTATTTTTGTTCTTACTCGCACACTCCTTCATCATAGTGTAGATTCTGAATATTTTGAGTTTTCCGGAACATATTATCATCCATTCTCAGAATCTGGTTTGATTCCACATCATATTTTATTACAACCATTTTACTGTCATCACTATTTCAATTCAAAGTGATCTGTGTCGGTCTAGCAACCATCATCGGTTACCCCATGACCGTTGGTTGGTTATACTAACCGGTGTCGATTCAGTCATTTTGGTTAACCTACCAAAATGATATTTTATTCATATTCTTAGCTTTTTGAGGTCCCTTGTCAGTACTACATTCCATTGGCCTTGTTTAAACTCATCATATTTGGCATACTGCCCAATATGGCACCATATTACCTTGTTTTTACTCATGCCATTTCCCACAATGATAGGCTCTGGTACCTCTAACTGGTGTCAATGGACCCTAATCGGACATCGAGACTGTGTCTTTCCAAGTAAAACATTTGTACCTAATCCAATTTGCTACCTGTTTCACCTGTCCTACATTTTCTGTGGCATTTACAGAGAAGGGCCCAAACTCGCTCAGTACTGGTTTTTTCACATGTTGTTGACGAAAGACAAGCAATAACACTGTATTCCATGCCGGTTATCAATCAATCCCACCTAGTCCTGAACACACCTTCCATTTTCTCACCGCCATGGATCCTATCTAACCTATCACTATCGCTAGTGGAATGAGGAGATCAAGTACTCCAGACCACAAACCATGCCGACTTGTATTGTATATCTCTATCATCCACTTGAGAGCTTCGGGTATTTGATATACGAATGCTGTATGCTCCCACCAAACTCTCCCCATCCCATCCTGTGCCAACCCCGTCTGGCTCAATGCTTCCCAATCTACTTACCCTAGTGGTTTTGACAAGCTAGGGCCTATAACCCGCTATGACTACAGCATCTGCGACTCTGGAACTGCCACATCCACCAATACCTTCAAAAACCAACCCAGGAATACAACTCATCCACCCCTATGGTCTCAAATATACCCGTAGCTACACTACCACCCTCCCATATCGGTGACCCCTACCATGTTCAAAACATTTTCCCTTTCTATTCCACATCATATCCCCATTTCAACTAGGGTTACCATGACCCAGGGTCATGGGTAACCCTAGTTGAAAGGGGGGATAATGACTGGGGAATAATAGAAAGGAAAAGGTTTTAGAGAAGGATGAAGAATTACCGATTTGGGAGGTGGTAGTGTAGCTTAGGGTCCCTGTGAGACCTTAGGGGTGGATGAGGTTAGAATTATGGGTAAATTTTGAAGGTATGGTCAGGATGAAGACAGGTGTCACAGACTATAAGTAGATGCCCAATTTTTCATGAGAAAGTAGTTATAGTTACGAGCTGCATATCCACTTAAGGGTAAGGTAGATGTGGGCAGCATGTGATCCTAGACGGGGTTGGCACTCTAAAAATGGGAGCGAGAGTTGGTAAGTAGTTTTTAGGCAGTTCGTAAATCAATATTACCCTAAGCATCTCAACATGAATGTATTTTGTAAGATTGCAAAATACAAGGCGGCATGGTGTATGGTCATGGAGTTATGTGAACTCCTCATCTCCACTAGAAAAATTGATAGAAGATATAGGATCTCATGGCTTAGTGATATATATGGATTGTGGTTAAGTATCTAGGTGGGATTGATATGATAACCGGAACAAGGAATGAACTAGTGACTCAAAAATGCCTATGTCTTTCGGTCATATAACTATGTAAAAAACCAGTACACATCGAGTTGATGCCACTATCTCTGTATATGAATATACATATTTATTAATTCCTTTAAGTTTAATTCTATGGACAGTGTTTTGATTCAGGTAGCATAAGAATTGTTATTTAGGTATGCACTTTCCCAATCACTGTCTCTCTTGGAAAATGACATTAGTAATTCGATTCCATAGTTATTGGGTAAATTGTGACCAGTTAGAGGTATTTCAGAGCCGATCTTTTTGTGTATTATTAATGTACAATATTTGAGTTAATATAGACTAAGGTATATGTTGCAATAATTTGGCAGGTATGCCAAATATGATCTAGTTTTACAAGGCTACTAATGGAAATGGTTATGTACTGACAGGGAA
Source organism: Taxus chinensis (assembly GCA_019776745.2). Classification (NCBI taxonomy): domain Eukaryota; kingdom Viridiplantae; phylum Streptophyta; class Pinopsida; order Cupressales; family Taxaceae; genus Taxus; species Taxus chinensis. Next base: position 7,890 of record JAHRHJ020001492.1, on the reverse strand, counting down.
CTCTAAAAAGCTTAAGATGAATACCGAGATAAAGAGATCATGGAATTATGGCTATAAGAATAGATAAAACAATTTGTTGACAATTGAATCGAGATTGTCTTAGGAATCCTCACTAAAAATATCGGTCAGGGGATTATATCTATGGAGATATCTATGAGATGGTTGCTATGACCGACACTGATCATTTCTAAAATTGAAATAGCTGACTTGAAAGTTATCTCGGTTGTGAATTTTAATATGCTTTAGACATCAGACTTAGAATTCTGAGGAATGATGAATGAATATGGTCCAGGACAAAATTCAAAATTATGTACAAATTGGATGTTCCATGGACTCATGTTGTAGATAATGTGCGATGTTAATTACAATTAATGGGTATGTAGAACGTGAGATCTGTTGTCCAATTGTTTTGCCAAGCATTTAATTATGCTGAAGAAAATTATTTGCTTGAATTGTGAGGAAATTTTATTAGAGAAATTCCTTTATTAGTTAAGATGATAGATCTAGAAAATTCCATGGTGTCGATTCCACGTAATATGGAGTAGTTTGGAAGGTGCCAAATGGATTTAATCCTAGTAGAGGAAGGATGATCTAGGGGAAAGGTCTAGACATTTTTTGAGGAATCTTAAAGGATAAGAAAAGGATTCAAAGAGAAGTAAAAGTTGAGACATTAAAAACTGTGAAGGAGAAACCAACCAAAAAAATTCAGATGGGGTAGTTCAAGTATTTTTGACGGGCATTCCCATGAAACCAACTTATTGGTAGGAGTAGAGTATGTAGAAAGTTTCTAATTTGTACAGGATTTGGAAAGGAGACTCCTATAGAGACCAAAGAGAGATGTACCAAAGGAATTATCCAAAGTGATTCGAGAAGGTATACAATGATGTAGCTGGGAACCTGACTTACAGCATACAAGTTACAAAATTTGAAACTAAATGAAGAAGCTTAAGGTAGAATACTAGAAGTAATTAGAAGTAGATTCATGAAGTAGTTGGTGCTTAACTCAAAGAAACCATCATGGAAAACATGGTATTGTGAAGATTAAAAAATGTAACCCACAATAAATAAACTAGACCATATCCACAAAACCCCATAGAAGATGATAGTATCCCTCTTCTAGGATATATATACCTCGAGCTAGAAAGATAATTGATTATGTATGATTTTTTAAGTGTACACTAGAAGAAATCTTAAAATCTTTGTAGAGAAAATGTGAAAGAAAAGGTTAATTCAGTTACCATAGGAATACAAATTAATGTTTATGCTTAATTCAGAGAGCTAAAGAGATAGGCAACTTTTCCTATAGAATGAATTAATATGAAAGTGGAATCATCATTTCTTAAGCACCAGTTGCTAATGTTTCACTTGATTCTTAAATGCTTATTTGAAAGTGACAAAACATATAGGGTAATCGGTGTAGGAGGAATACCTGTTGAAATGCTAGTTGTTGGGTTGTTGCACGAGTATGACTTCTAAATCCACATCTGATTGTGAGACCTTCCTTTTGGCTAGGAGGAACTACCTGAGACATAAGACCATAAGACCACGAGAAAGAGTTAAACAATATGGGCAGTGAACTACCTAGCGTGTGCTAGATTCGGGAAGTGTAATACTTCCTAGACATGCTTGTCAGTTCACTGTTCAAAACAATTTAGTGCTGGTAATGAAGTAAATCCTATTGTAATTGAAATGATTTAGGTATCTCATCTAAAAAACAATAAGGAAGAAATATCTAATCTAACAGGCTAGGTTAAAATAAGATCTGAAGTTTAAGTAGTTGGTTCTGGTTCTCTGTAGTTTGACAGAGGTCTCAGGCATGTCACAGGTGATTAAGGGTAATGTGAGAATAGGTGGGGTAGGTTACTATTATCGGCTATATTTTTAAAATATAGAGACCGATGCTAGTTAAGGGTGACCAACGCCGGTTGGGGAGAACTGGTGCCTGTTACTGTGGAAAACTGGGAATACCATAGAATGAGCTCTAGATCTCCCTTATAATTGCATAAAAGACTTAGTTAGCCGGAACACAGTATTAGGATGTTTGGATGGGGTTTGGTGATGTTTTAATGGAGATATGGAGCGGTGAGTACTAAAGGAGGTTAATGGGTGGCTAGGAGAACAAAGGATGACAGATACAATGATTGAAATGGAATGAACCAGAGGAGTAAATTGTTATACTTACTTGAAATCTGGTTATGGGTGCCTGTTAGTGATGGATGAAGGTGCTGGTAAGAGGTTGAATGTTGTTGAGAATCACCAAATGTTGGAAAGCTTCTGCATGGGCTATATGTGCATTCCTTTTTTCCTGGTTGAATCAGATCTATGATGGGGTAGATGCTAGATGGTCATTCCAGGTGAATTGCTGGATGTCATGGGCTAGAGAAAATAATTGATCTCTTTTCTTGTATGTGTGTTCTCACGGAAAATGGTTCTAAAAATATTTGTTATCTCTCAGCAATGTACCAACATTTTTTCCAAACTTTTTTCCAACCTTGAAAATAAGGTGTTTTTGGGGATTAAAAGGTGATCGATGGTGGTTCCGGCTTAACCGGCAACAGTTAGGGGTAACCAGCATCGGTCAATGCGGGATTTCCTAGGTTTACTAAACTAGGTAGGTCCCCTTGATTTTCTGGGATCTCATGTCATTAACCCACGTAGATTAGACTGGAATCTTCCTTGTAAGCATGCAGGAATGTGGTTAGAGGAAATGCAAGCATTGATTTTTATGGTTTGGGTAAGTCTTAGTTAGTTATGACAACTTACTAAGAATAGGTCTTGGGGTGAGTTGGCTTGGTGTGGTGTCTAGGTGAGGTGTAAGTGTGGGCATTATCCCTAAATTAAGATATTTAAATAATAAATATGGTGAGGATAATGAATTAATTAAATTAAATTAATTGAATTAATATTAGTAGGAGTGAAGGGGGCCATGACTAGGTGAATGTGATGAAGGGTATTTATTTGTCGATGGACCAAAGGGGAGTGTGACCTAAATTTAGTGTCTACACATATGCCAAGAGAACAAAGTGGTAAAGAATACATTTAGGATGACACTCTGAGTGGACTGTAATGATACTAACTATACTAAACCATCTTGATGAACCTTGGACAACAACTATTGACTACTAGTACAAGACTTCCTTAGATTCATACATAATTACTTGGGCTATACAAGGTTTGACAAGTTTCTACCAAAAAAATATGAAGTACTAAGTGGAGAAAGAGGATGATTTCTTAAATTAGTTATATTTTCAATTAAGGTTTTTATGGTAGATAAGGGCTTTATAAGAAGTTTGGAAAAGTTCCTTTACGAGACAAGCACCGCGGGATGACACACATGAAGGGGGATGATCTAAGAGACATGACTTATCATAATTAATGAGGTGCTGAACACAGTGGAGAAATGGAATGACATGGGAAAAGAAAAAGGAAAAAATTAGATAATTGGAAAAAAAGAGGATTAAGAGAATTAAAGATAATTAGTGAATTAAGAAGAAAACTAAAATTAGGTGGAATGTAAGAGATAGCATGACTAGTTATAGAGAAGGAGGAATTATAAAAGAGGTATAAAAATATAGATTGGAAAGAGAGGAAAGAACAAAAAAGATAAAAGAAATTGAAAGAGAAATTGAATAAACCTCAGAAGAAAGAAAAGAAAGAAATACCCCCTTCAAGTGGAGGTGAGAAAGTGGCTACCCCAGAAAGGGAGGTGGACATAAAATTTCTAGCTATAATACCTGCACCAAGAAGATACGAACTTGATTTATTTTCCCCACATAATCTAATAAGAAGAGTATCAAAAGATAATCCTATTCAACAATCAATATCTTTAACAACTATTTTTATGACTGAGTTACAACAGCTAGTAGGAAATTTTGAGCCAACATTAAATCAAGTGGTAGGAAAAGAGAATTGGGAAGAAAGAATGACTGAAGGTCCATTGCTAATAAAATAAAGGGGAGAGGAATAAGAAAGAGTTAACAAGATAGAAGAGTTAGTTTGAAGAATTATAGAAAATATAATTTAATAGAGAAGAAGGAAGAAGTAAAATGTTTCCTGAGAAAGAATAATTAGAGAAGATATGTGAGGAAATAAAGAAGCAAGAGAAACAAGAAAAAATAAGATGAGAAGTAAAAATAAGAAAAATAAGAAGTGGTTAAGGGTTAGGAGGATATATTAGGTTTAGAAATAGTAAAGGAAGAAAGATATGTGTAGAAAGGAATATTTATGAAGAGTCGCCAACTAAAGTTGTGTCTACCAACCACCACAATATCTCAAAGGAGATGACCCCCCAGAATGGTTTCCATTCCATGTGCTATTTGAAACACCTATTTGTAAGATAGAAAAGGGAGAAATCTTAGAAGAAAGATATCATAAATTACAAGAAGAGAGTTAGAAGAGACGTGAAATTGTGAGAGAATTTGGAGAATTATTAGGAGAACTAAATTTGATATTGAGTTATAAAGATATAAAGGAAGAAATAATACCTTAGTAAATCCCAGATCCAATTGAGGAAGGTGAAACCAATGAAACAATAGGCCACTAATCCATCCCAAAGGACATTCTCAACCATTTTGGAAGGATGACACAAAATGTCAAATTAGTAATGTTTGATTCAAACACAAATGATTCATTGGAACATTTTTCTTATTAGAGACTCTCTGAAAGAAATAGAAATGTCATAGATAATGCTATCAAACTAGGATGAATTCATTAGTACTGCTCTAGGGAAGACACATCGATATGGGTATATGAAAAAAATTTATCAAACAACAAAGACTGTGGATGTTATTGGAATTGATTCAAGACAAACTTCCACTTTCTAGAAGAACCATCAGATGGGGTTAGCTAGATTATAGACCTAATGTAAGGAGAAAAGGATACAGTTAAAGATTTTAGCCATCAATTTAAAACTACTACCAGAAAGTTAGAAGAGCCCCTTTTAGAAAAAAAAAGGATCGAATGGTTTACTTTAGGAAATATTCCCTACATTCGAGGAACACTAGATGGAAAACAATTAAAGACACTTGAAAAGGTAATAGAGATTAAAATCATACTAAAGTCCCAACCATGGTAGAGAGAAGGAGAAACATCCTTAAGAATATAACTAGAAAGAGTAAAACTATAACTAGCAAAATAGAAACTTCAACAAGAAATCTAGAAGAATGAAGGGCTGAGAAGAATTTAACTACTAAGGAGTCATTTAAAACCCAAGAATTAGTGCACAATATGTTGTGTTTAAGGGCTTAGTAGAATATAATGTCCTCATTTGGAGAGTTTAAAAAGAGATATGATGGTTAGAAAACATTCATCACAAAGAGCATCATCCATTAAAATATCACCATAAGATAGAATATGGTGTGGTATTTACAGATTGTGGGACCAACACACTTAGGATACCTATCTATTACAAGAATTGGAACCACCAACAAAAAAATTGATATATTGCACTGCATGCGGTTCATATAACCATTATCATCACACTTGTCCTCATACCTAGAGACAACATGAGGTAGGGCATCCCACATACCCAGTCGGGTGATTCGATAGAAGGAACCTTTCCTTATGCTAGATGCCTAATTTCCTAGGTAGTTGATGCCCTTTACCATCTCAATATTAGCATCCCATAAATATAGGTAGGTGATTCAAGTGAGGGAATCCTTTGTTACGCTAGACATCTAAGTTCTAGTATTCGATGTCTGCACAAGACCTATTTTTGAAGAAAAATTTGGAGGATAAAAAAATGTTCTTCATCAATTTTTGTCTTGAGGACAAGAAAATTTCAAGTTGAGGGATGATGTTTGATAGGGTTATTCATAGAATTTTGGATAAATCATGAGCATAACAATGAAGAAGACGAAGTCTGTAAATAACCGCGAAGAGTTGGGTCAAGCCGTAAGACAAGGAACAAAGTTGTGGAAAAAGGAATGAAGCCATAGATAGAAGGAAGAAACTATGCCTAACTAAAGAAAGCCACACATAAATAAAGAAATCCGCAAAATACTAGGAAGCCACAAAATATATAAAAAATCTGAATTATACGCTAGGAATAAATAGAATCCGACATGATACTGCGGAATGAAGAAAAGTTGATCCAATACATGATAGAATTTGAGAGAGGAATAAATCAAAAGAAGTGACATTTGGACGATAAGTGTTTGTATATTTATTGTAATTAATCCATTACATATGAGGGCATCACAAGAAATTTATGTGTGAGTTTCATTTCTGAGAGAATTAATAGCATACGATATGTACGAGAGAGATAATGAAATGGATATAAATGTAAAAGAGGCGAATGTACTGATTATTGAGATATAAATAAATATTAATGTTTGGAGTAAATTATTTTATGCGTATTTACATTATTTCTATTCATAAGTTAGAATAATTTACTTTTCCCATGTACATCCCTAACATAGGTTGAACTTCATAAGTCTAACATTGCTATCAGGATTTAGGGTCAACACGTCTGCTCATCAAAATTTGGTTGTGCCTCTAAAATTTCACCCCCAATATCGATAGAAAAGTATTTAATTTCCTTCTTAATTTTCTCATCACTTTTGTGTGCCTAAATTAGTTATTCAATTTGTTTTTATTATCCTCCAGTAACATCTTGAGTATGGCTACCTTATCCAAGTTCCTTTGTGCCACCTCTACCGCCATCTTCATAAATGCATTACTTCCTATTCATCTATAATCATGTTTGTATTTATTTTCATATGTGTTGATTGGGGTGCTTTCTTTATCTTGCACCTGGTGCAAGATTTTTTATTTCACGTTAAACTCGGGTTTTTTTATGTTTGTTTACATACTCTAATAAATTTTATTCCTAGTGTGCATATTCACACCATTGGGATCTATTAACTCCCGTCCATATAATTCTTCATTTGCAAGGGTGCTCTAAAACCTTGTGCAGATGATTTTTGAATGATCATTAACATATCCCAAGTTAAAAGACTTCAAAATTTCTTCTCCCTTATTGTCACTAAACAACCTTCCCTTGGGGATATGTGTTTCTACTCCTAAAATTTAACCCTCACCTGACGCACCCCCATGCTCGCCTGATGGTTCACCCACACTCTCCTATTTTTCTTCCTCTTCTCCCATGGGGAATTTCTCATCTTCAATCTCATAATGCTCCTCCATTTTGGGGTAGGATTCCTCTTCTCTAAGATTCTCCTCTCCTTTGACATCAATAATTAGTGTGGACTCTGTGTTTTACACAACCTCCTCAACATGTCTTCCTCCTTATCACCTCTAAGAACATACTTGCACCTTCTCTTTTGCTTCTTCTACGGAATTGGTTTGATGGGTGATAACCTGGGTGACCTCCTAAGTGGTTCCTTACCACTAATTTGAGGCTTGATTATTTTTAACTTCCTCCTACAACCCTACTCATTCATGTCACCTTCCTCTTTCTTCGTCTCCTCAGCCTCTATCTCTATTCTCGCATATTCTTCTTCTTCATCGCTAGGAGGGATTTCTTCTCGTAAAATATTTACACCTATGGTTAGTTTCCTTCTATCATCATGATCTAGCATGAAAACATCATCCATCTTCTCTTACTCATCCTTAAGTCCTTCCTCTTCTATTCTAGGAGGATTGGGATCATTCTCTTGTAGGGTGTCAATTGTATGTCTTCCTTTGGGAACCACAAAGAGTTTAAATTAATTTTCAATATACTTCCCATTAATCAATTCAGGATTAATGTTTATGTATAACTTAGTTGCACCCATCTTTCCAATTGCTAAAGTCATAGAATCAATAATTTATATCATCTGATATCATGGTTTCAATATATACAAATTTACCCTGATATCCATAAGTTTTTTGAATCGTTTGGTACCCACAATCAAATTTATATACATCCAAATGGAGAATTTACATGTT
>JAHRHJ020001491.1:0-22523 GCA_019776745.2 Taxus chinensis | reverse complement strand
AAAATCAAATTTGTGTGTTTAATCTCTAAATATAGGAAGGATCTCACCAAGAATGGCTACAAAGTCCATTTTTTATATATCTTCCTTTATACTCAACAATGGTAGAATGTATACAAAGATGAAGTTGCTATTCCAAAGAATTGGAAAAGGCTCCTTATCATAAGCTTGTATAAATCACTATCACAAGCGTGTGGTGTGTGTTGAAAGGATGTAGTGAGTTCCTTTACATAGATGTTCCATTTGGGGAAAATCTTGAATCCCAATGAATGGGGATAAAGGATAAATTAGATATAGATTTTTTAAAAGCTTGATCTTGATTTAGAGGAATAACAAGTGATTAACAACTTATGAGATTGGAGATGAATTTAAATTAATCAAGTAGGATTAATTATCGGCTTAGAATAAAATTTTAGGCTATTTGGAGGTGATTTAGGAGGAATTTTATTGGATTTTTAATATTGAAAGACTGATTCAAACGAATTAAAGAGTTATATTATTTTTGAGTCAATACATTGTTAAAAATGATTAATTACTCATAAATGTTTTAATTATAAAATTGGAAGAGATTATAACTATGGAAGTGTCATTATTAGCATCCTGAAATGTGATAAGGATAGTTAATTAATGAAGTGTCGTTAATTGACGCAATAGAGGAACATTAGAATATTAGCAAGAAATCACTAATTAATAAAACCATAAAAAATGATATGAAATCTGAGTTAGTAACAATTTTAAGCAATAAAAATGGTGTAGTCTATTTAGGTGCTACATAATCAATTGGGCAAACATTTTTAATTATAATCTTACATACATCGTGCAAATACAACTGGAGACGATATTTTTTAAATATGGAAATATGTAAGGTATAGGTAAAAAATCTACTTAGTGAAATACTCTTGTAATCTTATAAATATAATGTAATAATGTAAATCTCCAATATTATTTTTTGGCAATGCCTCCATAAACTTTTGTTTTTGTTTCTTGAATTACGAAGAATTTTTAGTTGAAAAGAAAACTACTAAAAAGTAAAATAATGTTCCCAATTAACAACGAGCACATTCAACCAAGAGGGCTATGTTTTCTCATTTTTATTAGTTGCAGGAAAAATCTGCACAGTTTCAACTCTTTTGGTTTACTACATTTAATAATAATACAAATGTTAATTATACAAAAATGAAACAAAGCTACTACAAACATATAAAGTGAAGGCTCGTCCATTATTTTTTTTGGGGTTTTGAGCATTGTGAAAAAAAGAAAAGAAATATTTATAAAAAATGTGGATACAATTTTTGGAGAGATCTAGATATTCTTTCAATTGTGAAGACAACTATTGTAGTCATATAATAAAAATGAGTGCTTGAGGTGAATTTTTTGGTGGTCCTCTGCAATGTGTCCTTCAAATAGAGAATTAAAAGTGGTAAATGCTTATGGAAATGTTGATTACCCAACTACCGAAATAATTATACATATATGTAAGACAAGCCTAAACAATTTAATTTGTCTCAGACAATACTGAATAAATCAATATATTAATTGTGTTTGTAATAAATATAAATATTCTTTGACCATTTTCTATATGAAGAATACTATATAATTTTGGATGTTATTGATAGTTAGAATGTTATCATTATATGGGATTAATTTTCCTATTTAAATAGATGAAATTTTGACATTTATTCCTAAAATTCTGACATGTTGCAGAGGAAATTACATATTAAAATTGGATATTAAGTAATCATATCCAAATAGCAGTGTTGCAATATCTTCAGCAATGATCTTATTTAAATTTTATGGTTAGAAGTTTAGTCAAAAAATAAAACTATGGAAATAATTTATATAAAAATAATGTGTACTATAACTATATTTGATTTCTGAAAAGAATTGTTGTGTATTGGTTGATTTTTTTAGATCTTGTTCACAGTGAAAGATTATATTGGTTTTGGGGGTAGAAGGCTCCTATTTGGAGTTCCAGATATACTGAATTTATATCGTTGAACATACAACCATAATGTACATATTCATGCTACCATCCTGTTGTTTTTAAACATTTCGCCCTATATTGTTAAGATAAATGACAACAATTTGATATTGGATTGTGCTTTACATACACAAGCTCAAGGAACAACGCATGTTCATTTAAATAAAGTTTTACTCTCTATGAACTATAGAATTCATTTTTGGTTAGGGCATAATGCATTAGAGTAGGTATTGACCTTTAGCTCATGTTCATCGCACGCCAGGTACTTATTTACCTTTGTTGTATTTAATCCTCCCACTTATTGTGTGGATATTTGTTTTTATCTATTCAGATATTCTCAGTTGTTAGGTATAGTTCTTTCTTGATCTATGGTATTTACTAGATCCTTGATGTTAGTTCCTCCTAAATCTAGGGTCTTGACTGTTTCTTTGAACGACTAGTTATTTCTTTTGATTTATGGCTTGATCTACGACCTTGATTGATTCTTGATTGTTATTCCTTTCCTATGTTAAGCAGTCCTCATTCCTCATGATTGCATGAGTTCCATACTAATATATGATTAGTTTTTCTCAATTTGTTTGCAAAGGTTTTAATGTAAAGTTAATTTTGGTGATTGCTTGTCATCTTATTGATCGGGGTGTTGAGTAGCATCTATTGTTCTTGGCTTGTGGTATGATCTGTTTAGCGTTCCGTTTCATTGTTCAGAGCCTAAGAAAATCCTTAGCCCTTGGCATATGTATGGTCCATATGAGGGTTAAAAGCTGGTGATTCTCTAGTAGGTGCTTACTTCATCCCCCTTAATTTTATTTGTGTGGGGAAGGCCATTACCTTTTATATTGTTTTAAGTGCAACCTAAAATACATAACAAAGAAAATAATTAAAAAGCTTGTACCTTTTGATCGGTAACTTGGTTTTGAGTGCAATTTTTTTTTGAAAAGTGCTTGTTTTTTTATAAACGTGCTCTTTCATTATAAATATTTATTTTGAGACTTTCAACTATAATATAATTATAAAGTGTAAATATGGAGGAGTGTTGTAACCCCCCCCCCAAATCAATTGTGGACACCATTTCCCCACTTTCTATACCTAATGCAATATGATGCTCTTATTTTGAAGCATTTTTCTTTTTTAGTAGGTGTCAGTGTATCTCTCTTGTTTGTTCAGAGATTTTGTATCTGTATTTTCGAGCACTTTGGCATGTTGACAGTCTCTCTTTGTGGGTGAGCTTTCTGGTGGAGCCCAGTGTTAGTTTGGTCAGTGTTCGAGTAATTTGTTTTGCAACTCAAACAGATTTGTAGTGGCCACTCCACCCATTCAGTAGTATGGGAGGGTGTGGTGGGATCTTGCTTCTCTTCTTCAGGTTTTGTGTCCTTTCCGGTTACCCCTGGCTTTTCTTGGGTCGTGAAACTCTAGATTTTTTGTTATTGCCTTATTGCTTTGGTTTTGTCTTAGTCGTGGCACCCCTATTTGCACAGCAGTTGATCGAATTATGTTTGTATTTTTTTTTTACACTTTCGACATACTCTGGTGACAGTCTCCTTGTATGGAGCTATTCTTGTGGAGCCCGTGTCAGTTGGTTTTTTTATTTTTGTGATCAGCATGGGATTTAGACCATAGTGCAACACAACTTCTTCAGCATTGTATGATTTTTTGAGCCGAGCTTATTGGGATGCCTTAGAGCGGGTATTGTACTCTCTTACTTTATTGTTACTATTTTTGGGTACCGTTGTGTTGTCCCTTTTTTTCCCAGTTATTGTACATGAGTACCCCTCATCAAGGCCTAGTTGTTGGGACTCATTTTGGAATATGCCACATCTATTTTGGCCCCTAGCTTCACTTGAGGGGGCTATTAAGAGTAGGTATTACCTTAGCTCCATGTTCACCTAGGTACTTTATTTACCTTTATGTTTTCCTCACCCCACTTATGTGTGTGGGATATTTGTTTTTAATATATTTAGATATTAGGAGATATTATCTAGTGTTAGGTATAAGTCTTTTCCTTGTCTATGGTTTGACTGAGTTTCTTTCTTTTCTTGATCTATGGTATTGACTAGTATCTTTGATTCTAGTTTCTCATCCTAAATCTATGGTCTTGACTATTTCTTTGATGCTAGTTTTATTCCTCCCTTGATTTATGGCTTGATCTATGACCTGACTGGTTCTAGATTGTTATTCCTTTGCCAATTTAACAAGGCTCATTCTCATGTATTGCATTGAGTTTCCCATAATAATATATGATATTGTTTTCTCATTGTTTTGGTTTTTAATGTTTTTTTGTGAATTTAATTCTATGAATTGTTTCAGTATTATTGATCATGGTGTTTGATTAGCATCTGTGTTCTTGCTTGGTACATCTATTATCGTTCCTTTCCATGCCTTATGAAATCCCAATATTTTAGATCCAAGATGGGGACCATTTGTGCATGGTTTACATAAGACTATGGAGTAGATAACATATTGTTATAGTGAAAAAATATGTTTTGTTTCATGATACAAGAAGCCCTTTTCTTCAGATTATCTTTCAGCTAGAAATTGATGGGATAATGCATTCTGATAGATCAAACTATTCACACACTTATGCACGTAGTTAAATCATGTGGGGCCACACCAAAATCTGTGTCGTTTTTTGGAAACATACAAAAAAAATTATGAGCTTGATTGAGTCTATTCGATATTGCTACATTATTAAATAAATACAAATAAATTGGTTAAGGTTTAGAGTTAGTTTGAATTCAATTTAAATTTTCATTTTTAGCTAGAAATTGATTATTTTACTAGTCAATTGAATTATTATTGTATAAATAAACAATTTGGTTAAGTTTGATACTCAATTGGAAAAAAATTAAGTGAATTTAATACTCAATTGGAATTACATTGTAAAAAAACTCATTATTTAATGATGATTCATCTTTTATTTTTGACTAATTATGTTACTTTAGCACTATTATTTGGCTCCGAATTGAGCTCTGGACTGTGTATATTATTCCTTAAAGGTGTCTCTAGACTGATCTCCATACTGAGAATATTCATCCTTATAGGCAGCTCCATACCGAGCCTTGAATGTGTATATTTTTTCTCTTCCGGTTAACTCCAAACTTAAAAAAGCAATTTATTACCAACTCTCTATTATTCACCACTTTTAGCTGTGACATTTATATTCTGCTCCCGAGAATCATACTTCCAACTTCAACAATTAATTACTTACAACTCTTGACCATGTTTATACTGCCAACTATATAACATTCATAGTTCCATGCTTTGTGACCAATTCACACTTTTTTCTCCAGACCATTTAATACTTTTAGAGTCCATACCATTCATACTTCTAGGCTTTGGAACCATTCATACTTCCATTTCTAGGACAATTCAATTCGGCTTAGGCTCCAAACTTTTCGAACACAATTGTAAATTTGTACTTTATATAGATGGGCATATGTCCATTCTAAGAATATTTCTATATCAAATGGGCCATCTCCCATTTCTAAAGAATATTTGGAATAGAGAGTGAATATTATATATAAGTACTAAAGGTAACCTCTATTTGGTCTTTTATTAATTTTTTGCTATGGCATAAAAATGGCATTGATGTAGGACACCTATAAATAAATATTCATTCCAATAAAAGTTCTAATATACAGTAATTATATTCACTATTTTTGCTTCAAACTAAAAACCATAAACGCGCTAAAATTGAAATCGCAAAAAATATTAACATCCAGACCTAGTGTAATGTGTGTCTATTGAGAAACGATAATGACTGGCGTAAGTTATAAATGTCATTTTGTTTTGTATATGACTGGGTTGGTATTATCGATGTTCGTGATGATGTATTATGTTGGTAATTAGATAGCATATGTAAATATCAGCTTGTTAATGATTTAATTAATCGCAATAATACAGCATACGGCCGCGCCCCCCACACAGCACAGCATCATAATGAGGATCTAATTAACTAATGATAGATATTTATATAAATATAAATATATAGATATTAATGTGTTCGTGTGTATATGTATACATATATTGATATGGGGAATTGATTGATATTTAAATGATTTGTTTAAATAGGTCGTTAGATGATCAATTAGTTAGTATTGCTTTATAATTTTATTTAAACATATGGAATGGGTCTTGGGACTATTGTGGATAAAAAAGTTTTGTTTATTAGTCAGTAATGTTTAATATGGTCATGGACCATACGGTCTCATACAATGTTTAAAAGATGGGTATGAGTTTGTGTCATGAAAATGAACAACCATCATGTAAGGTTTATGGGTTTTGACTTTTGATAAGGCTATGACACGGAACTATCATTTAATGAGTTTAATCTTGTTAGGTTCCTTGGGAACCGGTAGCTTCTTCGAGACACTAAACATGCATTCACTCCTCCACTCACATTGTTTGCATTGCATTTAGTTTTTAGTTTTTGAGAAGTGAGCATGAAAATTTTTATGGAGATATTCGTGGGATTTTATTTTTGGTCTGTGCATGGTGAGTTTATTATTTTTCCTTTGATTTCTACAACATTTTTATTATTTAAAAATGTTGTGGAAGGATTTAGTTTAGTTTTTGGAGCAATCGATTTGGAAAGACTGCAAAAAAGTGAACGAAAAATCAGGCATTGGTTTCTTACTCACATTCCTTCATGTTCTCATTTTGAAATAATGAATACTTTTTTGGTTTTATGATTTATTGTAAAATATGGGTATTGAAGGGAAAATATGAGTTTGTTTTAGTTCTGGATGAACACGTTTTAGGTTTTTGATTGTTATGGTAAACTTTGATAAAAAAATAATGTAGCAGCTGAATATGTTTCTTAGGTTTATTAGAGAAATCTAGAAAGAATATCATAATTTTTTACAACACTTTAAAGCCTTGCTATTATTTACTTTTCTTAAGAAATTCTCCTTAATTATTTGTTGATCGTGAAATTTGGAAAAAATTCTTTTGTTTAATGAGAAATTCAGAAGGAAATGTGAAAAAAGGGTTAAAATCAAATGGGTATTTAATTGTAATTATGAGATTTAGATTTGCATTCGTTTTGGTGATATGGGTAATTTGTAAAAGAAAAGAATCCATTTTATTATAAGTTAGTATTATTATTGGGTCTATAAAATTAAACATCTTGACGTGTCAATTAATTTTTTATTTGTCAAAGTTATAAAGGTCAATACATCTCTTATAAGGCATTTTTGTTATTTGGTTACAAATAATTTAGAGCTTTGTTGGTATCATTAGAGTGTTTTCTAGGTTTCTAGCTCCATACTAGCTTTGTCGATATCATTTTTTATTAATTTCCTTAGAATTGATCTCTCTCTTGAGAACATTTTGTTTGAGATATTCATTATGTACTTAGATATGTGTCGGATTATTTTTGTATAGCTGATAATGTTATAAAAATAAATACAACCCTTATAGAGCTTGGTTAATTTGTGGTTTTAGTTCATCTTTGAACTTCATAGTTATCATTATTCTAGCTCTTAATGAGTATGAATTTTTACCTATTTAGAACATGTTTTGTTTTTGTTTAATGGAATGAAATATAGGCAGAGTTTGAAGGATGTTTAATAGATCACATAGAGGTTGTTATTTTTTTTAGATCAGTTCATCTTTTAAACTTGATTGATATTGTTATTTCTAGCTCTTAACGAACATGATTGTCTTAAACTATCTATGAACATGTTTTATTTTGGTTCATTGAAGGAAATTTACAAAGAGAACATGAATACTATAGTTTCTTATAAATAAATAAAATTTATTCTCCCTCTGTATACATTATGTGAATTTGATCATTATGATTTAAGAAAATGAAAGGAAAGGAAAACAGCTTGGGTAACATAGGAACTCTTTTACAGCACTTTTGTGTACAATAGTCTATTTAAACTCACTTGTGGGCATAACTGATGTCATATGGTTGAAAGCTCCTTCTTGTTATGTGTTCATTATTATTTTTATAGTGATCGCATTCTATTTGAAATAAGACATAAAGTTTGGGAAAAACATAAATGATCTTTTTTGGGTAGATACAATTTCTTCTATAAACTTGACTGATAGCATGTTTTATTCAAATCAAGGATGTTTGATGTAAGAAAAGGGTTAAGTTTTTTTCCTCTACATTTGATGTAGTTTTCATCATTTTTCTTGTCGTGTGAATCAAAATAAATGGATGATTTATAATTGTTTACAATCTCAGAAGGAATAAATGTTTAAGTAAATTTGGATGAATTTTTTAGGAACCTATGCCCTTTCTAATCTGGACTTTAATGTGAAATCAAGGACAAAATTAGTATGTTACCTTATCATCTAAATGGTAATTTTAATAGACTAGTTTCAAATAGTGAAAGTGAACATAATTTTTTATATTATATATATGAAGTATAATTTTATGTGTGTGTGATAGAGTTATTATTGTAAACTACGAAGTTTATAATTATATCATACCGATTACAAATAAATTTAACCATAACTTAATCAGTTATTTCATTATGATTACAACATGGAATATGATGTTAACCAAACTAATGTTAGTTCTTTGAACTGGCCCATATATATTCTCTCTCCTACAATTTGTAAGAAAGCCTGACATTCTTGATGTGACTATTTGGGTTGATTATGATTGATTTACGTCTTATGTTATAATGAAACAAATCCAAAAAGGATTATTGTAAACATTTGATAAATGCAAATGGAATGCCATCACATCTTGCAAAGGGAATTTTTCCCAATGTATTATTTTTGATGATTTGTATATCATTATTAATGAAATTTAGGGAATACCCTTATTTAAATCATAACATACGAATTTTTTGATTCGTGACTTATCTTGTTGGATATAAAAATAAGTATATGTTGTTTATAAAACTGATTATAAATAAATATGATTATTCTTAAGATATATATTAATTGTTGATTTCATTGACTCAATTGAAATGATCAAGTATATTGAATGAAAACACAGACAATAAGGATCACAATATATAATGAAAATGGAGTAAAGTTATTGTTGTACCTTATGGAATTCAATGAGCTAATCATGACATTAATGTACTTAATATAATAAAAAAATATTATTAACGAGTGAATATAATGAATCAACTCGATAGGGAATATGAATAGTAAACCTATATTTAATGATGTAGACTACGTTGTAATATAATAAAAGGAGCTAGATAAAGTTAGTAAGTTATTGATTTATTATAACCCTCTTTTGAGAATCTAATATTGCGCATCATCACATTATAACATGTCATAAAGAAATACTTTGTTACTTCATATATCAATGATAAATTAAAGGATATAAGAAGTGTAGAAGTTATGTCCCTTTTTCCTCTCATTAACATCCTACTTGTGCCAACTTGGGATAGCTACCGAAAAGGTAGTGAGGACGTAATGATGAAAATAATTACATGGTCACTATCTTTCCTAGGGATCCTAAGGTGGTACTAATAAGATCCTTTCGATTAGTAGGATTTGTTAGACATCGACTCTTTTTCTTCAAAACTAAATTATCCTATTAAAAAATGAAAAGGAATCTAGATAACTATATTGAGATGATTGTGTGGTGAGAGAAGACATGTTTTGTATGCTAGTGTGTTTTCTCAAAACTAAGATTGCAAATAAATTCTTGAATTTTTTTTCCAAATTAATGTAATTTATAACTGCATTATCTATTCACCAATCCCCTAAATCAATAGTCTTTGGAACTGGATGGAAGTTATATAAATATCTTCTTGGTGAGCACTAAGGAGATGCACATGTTATCATAACCTATAATTAGTTTAACCAAATATACATAGTATACACACTCAGATAGAGTGATCAAGGGAGATCGGGATGATCTAGTAGACCCTTACAACTATGCATGGTTAAAACATCAACATTATCAAGATGGATTATGAACAATTTAATACTGTTGTATTATTTAACAATAAACTAATTAATAATGTTAAACATTTAAAGCATTAATTAAACTTAAGGGGTATGTAAAAAAATTCCCTGAATTTGGATGAATCAAAACATGGGTGTTACAGCTTGGTATTAGAGTTGTAGGTTTATCATCTATTGGAATTAATGGGTTCAGAATGCTAACATAAATCTTATCCTTTTATTAATAGGATATGATGGTTATAAGAAGGATAAACCATGATGATGGAACCATCTCAACTAATGTTAAAGGTTCAACAGATGAAAAGTTAGATGAAATTATAATAGTCCTTCGGGACACCTGAAACCGAAAATATTCCTTAGAGCAACATGAATCTTTAAGAATGAATATGAAGAACCTGAGGTAAAACAACAATTGGATCCTGAGGAAGACAAGACTAATGCTGAAAATTAGTGAGGGGATAAAAGAGATCACTTAGATACTGAACTATTCAGATATATTTAATGAATCAGCCCACCCAAATTTTATGGAACGACCTTTGGGGATGGAGTTGAGAATTGGTTGAGTGACATGGAAAATTATTTCGAAATAAGGGACTTTTCAGAAGAAGAGGTAAGAGGTTTGGGGAGCTTTCTAGCTCTCTAATGAAGCATCTTCGTGGTGGGATAACCAGAAGATGGAGTTACGAGTTGATATTTCCTCCATCACTTGGGAACAATTTAAGGTATATTTTTGTCAATGTTGGTTTCCTTAGTTGTAATTTGACCATAAAATGTCTATGTTTTAGAACATAATTTAGGGTCAACTAAATGTGGTAGTGTATGGTAACCGGTTTTCACTAAGTTACTAAAATATGTACCTCAATACCAAAAGATGAAAAATTCACAATTCATAAGTTTATCATGGGGTTACACCTAAATATAGGAGGATAAATAGATGTTCATGGACTGTCTAGAATGGAAGCTGTTTGAAAAATCCATAAGGAAAGAACAAAAATTGTAAGTTATTTCATTCTTTAGAAAAGAGAAACATAAGAAAATTGTTATCTCACCTGCACCATTAGCTCCTAGAAAAACATGGTGGAAGAGAGAGTGAAGTAAAATAAGTACTTTTAGGAAAGGTACACCAACTAAAATTGCTGAAAAAGCCGAGGGAAAAATATGTAGATAGTGTTGCAGTGGTGAAAATAAATTTGAGAGGGAAGGACTTGTTGATGGATGTTTTAAGTGCGGTGGTGACCACTATGCAAATAACTATCCCCAAAGGAATTAGGGAAAAAATCAGCAGCAAAGGACTTATGCTGCAATTACTAACCGCCAAACTAAGAAACTGGTTACCCTAATAAAAGTGTCAAGTAGGCTTTATGGTTTCCATGTTACTATTTTATTTTACATGGATGCTAATGAGTGTTTTTTTTCTGGTAAAATAACTAGAAAACTATCGGAGAAAGCCATATTTATGGAAAAATCATAGTCTGTTCAAAATAGAAATGATGTTATTCATATGGTAGACCAATGTCTATTTGAGGAAGTGTTGGATTTACCTAGTTTTACCATTGAACTTAACCTCTACGCGACTTCTTTATGGTGTTATGATATTATAATAGGACTAAATTGGTTGTCCAAACACAAGGAAACAATGGACTATTTTGAAAAATGAGTAGAATGTCTTGATGACATGTAGAAAACAAGTATCATATATGGCATTAAGAGATATTTTAAAATTAGACAAATCTCTACAATGTAGCTTAACAAAGCTAAAAATAAAGGTTGCATGTTGTGTGATGTGAAATCCCCTATATCAAATTTTAGGAGGAAGGTAAGAATTCCTTGGAAAAATTTCCACTTTTACAAGAATTTAAGGATGTCTTTCTTCAAGAATTATTTAGAATTCCTCCTAAATGAGAATTTGATTTACAATTGATATTAAACCTGGAACGAAACCTATATCAAAAGAACCTTATAGAATGAAAACAACAGAATTAGTTGAACTGAAAGCACAACTACATGAATTTTTTTATAAAGGATTCATTATACCTAGTGTCTCTCCTTGGGGAGCACTAGTCATTTTTCATTAAAAATAAAGATGGAACTTTAAGACTATGCATGATTATGGCATGGCTGATTAACAAAAAACAATAAAGAATAGACATTTTCCAAATATGTGGACCCTATATGTGAATCATGATGAGAGATGCATAGTTTACTCTAAGATTGATGATGAGATCATAGGTTATCAGGTAAGATAAGGATAAAAGGTGAATACTATTCACTAAAAACAACCATGAACAACATGAGATGGGCAGGAAGATGTTTGTTGTATTACAATTTGCGAAATCATAATGCACCTATTACATTTATGAATCTCATGTAGTTAGAAAAGTTAGTTCTAGTATTTTTTGATGATATTTTGATTTATTCAAAGAACATGGAGGAGCACAATGAACACTTTATATGATAGTGTTAGAACTGCCGGAGAGAAAAAAGGAAACTAAGTATGGTAAAATTTTGAAAAATTTTGTTTAGCAAAATGAGTAAATAAATATGGCCACCACATCATAAATATAAAGAGGAGATTATCGGGTGACCCATCGAAATAGGATATAAATGAGTGACCGATGCCTGTAACGTGTACCTGGAGGTAAGATGTTTTATGGGACTGATTGGTTATTACATAAAATTTAAAAAATACTTTTCAAGAGTGGATGGACCAATTAATTCATTACAGAAAAAGGATAAGAAGTTTGTATGGTATGATAAAAGTGAAAATTCATTTAATTTGTTAAATAAAAAACTTACAACATTAGCCTATAGTGAAGGTTCCAGATACCAATGATGAAACTTACCATGGTGAATGGATTTCCTCTGAGTGACAGGTTTAAGAGGAGACGTATTCTTCTAAATGATTCAGGTGTTACTATGGAGTTAGAAACCGAAAGGGGCACATGATGAGCAGAGAAATATGATCACCATGACTTAGAACTTGCTGCCATAGTTCAAGCCTTAATAATTTGGAGGAAATCCATTTAAACTAAAAATAGACCATTTGGGGTTGAAATTCATTTTTACGCAACACAATTTGAAAACAAGATGGCGTAGGTGGATGGAATTTCTATCCCAATATGAATTTTATATTAGTTAAATCAAAGGAAAGGGAAATTTATTGGTTGATACGCTGAGTTACGGGAAGCATATTTCCACAATTATGACCCTCGAAAAGTAGTTTAAAGAAGAATTTAGGAAACAAATTCAAACTAATCCATACTATCAACATGTGAATACCGCGTTAGAAGAACAAATGATGATAAAGATACATGGATTTAGATTGATAACGAATGATGTGAATCTTACATGATAACAAAATTTTTTGTATATTGAGGTAAGAATGATCTTAGAATGAAAGTCCTGAAGAGAAAGAAATATCATGATGCAACAATGTTACAGCATCTGCGGAGGAGAGGGTAACAGAACTATCCGGCTGATGGTAAAAGCAAAACTAATTTGGAAAAAAAAAAATGAAAAAAAAAATAAATGAAAAAGTAGGTGTGTATTTTCAGGATAAATGGTAACATGTGAAGGCACAAAACACTTGCACCCGTAGTTGTTATATCCTCACAAATACATGCAGGCATTAAAGGGTAGGGATATCAGCAGAGATGAATTTGTACAAAGGACTGCCAGCTTTCCCACAAAAACAAAACATAGATATGCTCTCGGTTAGTAGTAAGAAAAATTAACAAAATAGATCATGTTGATTATAATGGAGGAAATCTTGAGGATGTTCTCAATACTTGTAGCATGGTTTGTGAATGATATCTTTCGATTGCACAAAGTTTTGGATCTAATCATTTCAGAAAAATATCGTAGAATGACCTCTCAATTTTGGAAAAATTTAAACTCTGCATTGGGAGAGAAACAAAAATTTAGTTCATCCTATGATCTTAAAACATATGGTAAAATAGAAAGCGTTTACCAAATTATGGAAGAAATGCTCATAATGTATTACATGGAGTAGCAATACAAATGAGAGGAATATTTGTCATTGGTTGAATTTTCCTACAATAACACCTACCATTCCTCACTGAAAATGTCTTCACTTGAAGTGTTGTATAGTAGAAAGTGTAAAACGCCTATTAGCTAGGATAACATGGAGGATAGAGAGGTAGTGGGTCCGAAAATGTTAACAGAAATGGAAAGGAAAGTAAATCTCATTCGTGAGTGATTTAAAGAAGCAACCAATAGGTAGAAAAGCTACGCTAATTTATAAAAAAAGACTGAATATTTGAACAAGAAGACAAGGTATTTTTCGGGTTAAAACCCCAAAATATATCTTTTTCATCTAGAAAAGCTACCAAATTATCGCCTAGGTATGTGGGACCTTCTGAAGTCCTAGAAGTTATAAGTCTGGTGGCTTACCGATTAGCATTACCATGTTTTCGGTAATTATACGTGTCCATGTGATGTCCAGATCTGTGAATTCATTTTCCATATTTTTAAATTTTTGTTATTTAAAAATGTTGAAGTAACTATGAAGTGTTCCACCCCACCAAATGATAATTATACGGGTCCATGTGATTTCCATAGCTGTGAGTCTCCATAGGAGTTCTTCAGTGCAAGGGTACTTCTGGTCCAAGTTCAAGCATTGTATAGTCCCCAAAAAATTATATATCTATCTCCTTTCGCTAACCAATTATCATAATTTTTTAATCATGTCATCAATAATCAATGTTCCATCTGTCAGGGGTACCTTCCTAATAGCAATTATGTCAACCCATCTTATTTCCCTAATCCTAATTGAATCTATAATCCTAACACCCCTCTAATAAGGGATGACTATCTCACACATCCATGACATGACTAGAGTAGGTGATGCAAATTACCCTGCACCCTCCTTCTACAACACCGACTTTTCGACAAACACATAGTTAGATTCCTTTATTAGCAAAATTCACCAATAACTTAAAACTAAGTGCTTTCATAAGAAGTCGATTCTTTCTTAAAAGGATAAAATGCATCAAGACGCTAATTTAAAATCTATAACCACTTTACACATGCTTAAAAATAACATAAAAACATAATTATGCTATCCAAGAAGCCTCATAACTTCATTCTTCATTAAACTCATTGTAGACCTAAAAATTGCCTAGTATCCCTCCTAAAACACAAATCTTGATGCAATTCAACAAAATGTACACCTTCGGTCCTAAATTTCAATATTTATAAATACACATTATGCTAATTAAAGTTCATGAAACATTTCAGGGCTTAAATCCTTATCAATCCACTTTTATTCTCCTTTTAGTGTGTTTCAACTAGCTCTTCTAACCCTCTTGACCTTCATGTTTGTAAAAACTACAAAAAATCAAGGAAAAATAATTAGATATTTGGATACCCATTATGGATTTCATACTCTGTAGTAAATTTTATACCCCAAATCCTTTCACAACTCATCCAACTCAAACTTTCCCTTTTCCTAGGCTTGTTCAAAATAAGTGTCCCTAGGGTTGTCAGTAGCTTTTAAGGTTTTAGTGTTCACCACCTATTTTAACTCTTTTATACACCATTTTCCACCTTATTCCAAATTTTTTAAAACACTTTCAAAATGTTATTCACCCTTTTATCATCATTTTGCTATATTTTCATTTGTTATCCTCTTAAGGTTCTTACTTGTTCTCGGCAAAAAAAAAAACCCTCTAACCATGTTTATGTCTTTTATTTGGATTTTCTTAAATACTATGATCACTCACCAATAAAATTCCCTTATACCTCTACATAAAACATCTCAAACATGTAACTATTCTTTATTCAAGTCACTTTCTACCAAATTACACACTTTCTCTTCTTAGGCGTCTTATGTCTCAAAACTAAAACTTGATCATAGCTTTCTCCCACGTGTGATTTTATTGATAAAACTTTAAACAAATCTTATAAATAGAATAAATTCCTTACAGTACAAGATTTATAAGAACCCACTTCATAAAACACAAATTGTGATTTTTTTAGAAATGTTTCCTAAAAAGAGACTATCAGAGGGAAGCAAGTTTCAAAAAAGCATATCTCAATTTCAATTCACTTTCAAAACCTAATTCAAATTGAAAAATTTCTATTTTTATGAGAATAAAATTAATATTTAGATATTTTTATGATATTTTTCCTCCATCAACCAGATCCATAAGATTTTGTGATTATTTTCTTACACAAAATCAATGTTTGAGATTATGTTTTCTATGTTTCACCTATCTAAACTTATCCGTTTTAACTTAAACTTTATGAAACCTTTATTCATACCTCAAACCACCTTCATACCAAATTTTATGCCTTTTCACTAATCAAAATTAAATATATGTGTGTTTCTTTCCTTTAATCACTTACAATACTGTCAAGCCATATTCTTAGATTTTGGATTCTTCTAACTCACATGCAAAGCATTTTACCATATCAAAAACCTTAATCATTTCATACACATAGAATAAATTTGTTTAAAAATTCAGATAGGGTTTGTTTTCATTCATACTCCAATACCTTTCAATCATTCAATCGTTTCCTAAAGCAAAAACTTACCTCATTCTCACAGTTCATTCTCCTTTATAGTAGATGATTGTCCTCATTGTCTTTACCACTTATACAGATTTCCTCATAGTCTCCTTGGGTTGTAAAAATCATAAACCTGTATACAACCATTTAAAAATTCTAGATATCATGGATGATTCCAAATATGCACAATTAAACATAAACTTCTTATACAAAGTAATTAAGTATGCATCAATAAGACACTAATGCACATATTTTCTCAAGAAGCTTGTTATTCATTTAATAATGGAGTTCTTCAAAGCTCCTTGAGTCATTTTTCATAAAAAAAACCCTTGTTCCTTTCTCACTAACATTTCATCCCTCCTCTCCATTCAAATATGTTAGGAATATTATGTTAGTGCTCCTTAGTTGATTAATATTGTAGTGTGTGAGAAATTATATTATATATGATAGTATAATATTGTACTGTTAATGGGGTTATAACAACCCACATAAATAGTTTGAGGGAGTTGGAGGAGTTGCAGAAACCTCCTAAAATATAGGAAGTTCATTTCCTATATCTATTTGTAAGCTTCATATCATTGAGTATGGGAGAATACTAAATATCATTCTTGGTTATTTGTTTTCTATATCTCTGATCATTTTATAAATTTGATCCAACAATTTCATCTGGTATCAGAGCGAGTTTGTAATATTTCCTTTGATAGAAGAAAAATAAATTTTAAAGGGGAATTTCTACTAATATTATGCCCCTATGAATGAGAAAATATGAGTGAAGTTTTTTTTTTCTACATACGTGCAGGCCGTCTATCTGTGTGACATATGAATCTAGTATAAGGTGGGATTAAAGTATATTGTGTGTGGAGTGATTCCATCACCTAAATTCTTAAGCTATTTTTACCTGCATGTGTACGATGACCTTCCAATTTGTCATTCCCATATCTAATTAACTATAGTGATTTCACATGCAGTATCTGTTATCATCATACCCAAGTGTCAATCATACTTGCTTGCATCAACTCTGCATAGTCAACCTTTATTGATCCTCGTGGAAAGATTTATTCAGATTTGATTTAATTTTTTTTTTTTTGGATTCTCTTTGCACTCTTTTAAGACTCACTATTTCTCTAAAATGAAAGAATAATAGTTCCACATGTGGTCTCCACTCACCTCTCTTTGATGGCAGATTTGACCATATAGTTAACAATTTAAGCAAAAGGGACGTGTGATTTCTTTTGATTTGTTCATGATATTTTTTTTACCATGGGATCGGCCAACACTTGGAATTTAATCACCTTCATATGAATTTCCATTGAATATGGTCAATTATACGTTACCTACATAACTGGTTTGTAAGTTATAATATTCATATGATTTACATTTATACATTGTATTAATAGTTGTTTTAGTTAATACCTATTATTACTATATGGTCCATAGGTTGTATGTAGCTTATTACCATAATTTTTTATTAGGTCTATATGATACACATTTTAATGGGGTTTGTATAGTGTTTCAATATAGTTCCATTGTTAAAGTTGAGTCATTCCGTCATTTTTATTGTCACTTTGTTCAAATTTTCATCAATGTCTTGTTATTCATTATAAAGTTCCATGTTATCCATTCAATTTGTGTCGTAAAAATTTTAAATTTAAGTGTCAATAATAGAGTTGTCAATATTTTTATTGTCTTGTTACTATCAAAAGTTGTAAAAATAAAAAAATGCCTCACGGACTCATTTTCGTTGGAACATGAATTCCACCTTATAGTGAATTGTTCAAAGAGCCGTTAGCAACCTTTTACTAGAGTTTGAAGGAAATGGAGGAAGGAGGTCAATCAACGACCTCTTTTCAGTCACCTACGATGGGGCCACATATCAGTTATGGTGTTATTTTTGTGGTGTGTGTGTGTGTGTGTGTTTGCTTACAGTTTGGGCATTGTGCAATCTATTGTGTGCATATTTTCAGCGTTCCTATTTTCAATAAGTGGAAATTTCACATTGAGGGGGGAACATGATCTAATGTTCCATTTCCAGTATTCAGTTTGTGTGTAGGAGCAATAGAATTCAGCAGAACTTCCTATGTTATTCCCTTTGGTGAAATGTGATGAGGGCTGAAAATTAGTACTTGGTACATCATGATGTGGTTGTAGGTAAAACACTTGAAACCCATCATTTTTGGTTTTTTGTACTCCAATTGAAAACCACCATTTTCTGTTCTTGGTTAACCATTTGAAAACCATATGACGGTTTTGTGATCATCCTGCAGTAAAATCACAAAATCATGAAAGTAAGTGTAACTGCAAAGGTACGTTTTCCCCATGTTCGTACTAAGGGGGGGAATGTTAGGATTATTATGTTAGTTCTCCTTGGTTGATTAATATTATAATGTGTGAGAAATTATATTTTCTATGATAATATAATATTGTATTGTTAATGGGGTTATAACAACCCACGTAAATAGGTTAAGGGAGTTGGAGGAGTTGTAGTAACCTCCTAAAATATAGGAATTTCATTTCCTATATATATTTTTAAGCTTCATATTATTGAGTATGGGAGAATATTAAATACCATTCTTGGTTATTTTTTTCTATATATTTCATCATTTGGTAAATTTGATCCAGCACTTTCAGAATACACTTTCCCACAGTCACGAGACCCCTAAGACTACAGTAAGTGCGTGGATGTCACTTCCATGACATGTTAGCCCCTAAAAATAAAAAATGAAAGGGAATACTAGCCGTTTTTTATCCTCAAGACCATCCTAGGATGCGAGAGGAGAGCATACATGGTGTCATCTTTAGGTGAAAAACAAGCAGTAACACATAACATAATATATACACAAGATAATAAAAATTAACAAGTTTTATATAATGGAGCCTTCAACAAGGGAACCTCTAAAACAAAATATTAGTAGATTCATTTTAATAGCCTGATGTTCTTGGAATTTTCAAGATGCAAAACAAGGGGTTAGTAGTTTTTTAGTTGAACAATGTCATGTAACCACAAATGTTAGGAAAATAGTAATCAAATATTAAAACTAATAGAGTTTCCCCTTATTCCTGCTATATTCCAGCAAAAACAGAATTTATGAAGCTGCAAAACACCACTAAAAATAAAAAGGTGTGATTAGATGGCTAATACTAATTTAAAAATTGTTATAAGAGAAAAAACATTGTTACAACTCAAATGCATTGTTTAAGGTCAAAAGCGCTAAATTTTAAGCAAACACGCCAATCCTGCATTGACAAATATTA
The DNA here is from genome assembly GCA_019776745.2 of Taxus chinensis. Classification (NCBI taxonomy): domain Eukaryota; kingdom Viridiplantae; phylum Streptophyta; class Pinopsida; order Cupressales; family Taxaceae; genus Taxus; species Taxus chinensis. Next base: position 2,875 of record JAHRHJ020001491.1, on the reverse strand, counting down.
GTGTGAGTAGAAGTGCCAATTGTACAAAAAAATTCACTAATATCGTATAAAATATGCTACTCTATGAGAAAAAGTGTTGAACTTGCACAAACAGAGGTCAGTGTGAAAAAAACACTAATTTTATCGCAAACATGTTAATATCTTAGGAAATGCGCTACTCTATGAGAAAAAGGGTTGAACCTGCACATACAAATTTTAGTGGACACAAAGAGACTGTTACATTAATGAATGTACTAAGAGATGATCAAATGTGTTTTTGCATGCAAATTTTTTTTGAACCTTCATAGACAAAATGTAATGGACACAAAGGCACTGATATGTTAAGCAAAACTGCTAAAGCATGAACAAAAGTGCAACGGGTTCCACGAAAGCACTGAAGTATATCCCTGAAACCACATAGGTTAAAATTATGCTAAAAATCATTGTTTCAGGCCAAAAGCATTGTTTTATATACATAAGTGTTGTTTGACAGGTCAAATGTATGTAAATGGAACAAAATCACGAAAATTCAAAATTTAAAGCGTAAATTTTAATGAAACTTCTCCAAATTTGCACAACTTGTTTTTAATATAAAATTCTATTAAAAACAATTAAAATTTTAGGGGGTAAGTCTCATGGTGGGCACCAAAATGTAAACAAAAAAATGGTGTTAGTATGCAAATGCAAACCAAGGAATTAACCAAACTAATCCCTAAAGTAACACTTCTAATTGATAGCTCAGATAGAGTAAGATGGAAAGAGAGGAGAATATAATACCTGCACTTACCTATGATATTGTAACTATCCTCCTTTTATTATCTTGGATGTGCTCTTGGATGGAATTCTTGAATGCTTCAGATTTTGTGGGATAATTTTCGTAGCACTTTCCCTTGATAATGATGATTTTTTCTTAATAGGATGTCATGGAGATTGATAATTTTCTTAGAGATTTTGGCAGCATGTATTTACAATTGTTCTAAGGTGGTGTACATGAGAGGTGACATCACTATTTATAGTTTTAGGATGGATAAATGGAGGGTTGAGATTGATCCATGTAGGATATGGATCAATGATTTAAAATGCATGAGAGTGAAGAATTCTCTAGAATTAGAGAATTCTAAATTTTGGAAGAATCCTCAATTGAATTTAAAATTCAATGGAGGAGGGGAAATATTTGAATTTTTGAATTAAAGGAGGGAAAAATGGAGAGGATTCTATAAATAGAAGCCTCTAGATTTGGAGGGTTATTTATTTTGTGCTTAAGTGAAATTAATTATGCTTAGTAACGTGATTAGATGGAGAGGCTAGGTGTACACTAGGCAAAGAGTAGGTGGTAGGTGGGTAGGTAATTTTAAATTCCTAGAAAATAGTTAATGGAGATTAATTAGTAGTATAATTGCATATTACTAATGTAGTTAGATGACTAAGGGTAGGATGGGATTTGGAGATGGAATAATAGAAATAGTTGGAATATAATTAATTGTTAAATAATTAATGATCTATGTTAGTGAGAGGATTGATGATGCAAAATGAAAGGTGATTATTGTTAAATGATTATGTCGACATTTTACAGGTCGCACAAAACACTCACCCAAATTATTAAGTTGGTATCAAAGTGAGTCTTCTTATGAGAATCTGTTTGAGAACAATAACCACATTGAACCGGCCCTTTGTTAATTTAGCGGACTTTTTTGGTATTTTTTCATTTTTCATATCCCTAGAGCATGAGAACCCACAAAACATCCAATGAAAAGCAAATTACTTATATCATTTATTGAATTCAAGAGTCAACTAATTGTGATTGTCAAAAATATTAAATTGTGTTAGGCCTATTCAACTGAAAAACCTTTAAATACATGCCTTTTGGAGTTCTGGTATATTTGATTTGTGTCTCAATGGTTCTTAAAATTCTCGTATATACATAGAGTATGGGTGCAATGTATGATTTCTATAATATGATATAAGCTTGAGTCTTCTCTCATCAATGTAAATTACAAGCCAACTCTTTGAGGAGGCAATAGGAATTATAATTTAAATGCCAATATAGTCTCCCATGAATACATCGACCATAAAGTGGATCCAGTCCATAAGATTCTCCAAATATGAGGGATCTAGATATGCTAGTATACGTACTCCATGCAAAAAATGACAATATGGGTTATAATTCCAAATTACTTTGAGAGTTATTTAATCAAAACTCTTCTGAAAATATCCAAGTTTGGTGAATGGTCATGAGTTCTATTTTCAAATATGAATTGCGTATAATGTGTATCATATTTCCCATAAAGTATTATTAAAAATTGAGCTCTTCGAAGACTTGTGAAAGAGAGTTCATCAAAACTATTGACAAAAAAGTAGCACCCTAGGATATGGCATGATACGATCCATACTTTTTCTAAAATTGGACCTATCTTCAAGGTTTGGCATTGAGAACTTTAGATGGCCCTCCAGGAGAAGGATGGTTCCTTTCCTAATCCTCAGCAAACAACTCTCCTAATGAAGGGAAAATACTGACTACTCCTAATATATGATTCCAACGGAACTAGAGAAGGAGAAAGGGTGAAAGATAATCCTACGCCTACAAGGTATTAACACCAAAAACAGGGGTTGTTGAAAAACTCACAATGCATGAAATAGAAGGAAAGGTGAGAATGGAGAGAAGGACCAAGCATCAAAGTCCATATACACACAATAAATATTCCCATAAATACAACACGATTTACCATGCAATGGGAACACAGGAAATATTAGACAATAACTGAAATATGATGTGGAATGATGAAAACAACAAAATCATGCAAAGGATGAGGAAAAACATCACCAAAGCATAATTTTATGGCTCTGGAGAATGCCCAATACATACAAGTACTGATAGAAGGCATGATATCCCATTACA
>JAHRHJ020001490.1:0-22550 GCA_019776745.2 Taxus chinensis | reverse complement strand
TATTTAAATTTGAGAAAAATAGGGAAAATGATAGAATTCCCCAAAGGGGACAATAATGCCTGTGCACTCCTATCCTTAATAGGTGGTAATATTCGATATGGTCGGAGGATGAATCAAAAAATTCATAGCTAGGTCATATGTTGTCTAATGTTCACAAGTAAAGTGGTCATTCAAAAAGTAAATGATAAGGATTATCAAAAGGATTAAACATGTAAAAGTGAAACAAGTGTTGTTAATGCCTATAATTTCTAACTTAAGAATCATCTGCAATAATAAAACATTAGAGGCTATGGTGTAAGTAGTGAGTGGTGATTTTGTGTCTTATTTTCCCCCCAATTATGTTGGTGAATGATATCTCATACATAACGTAGATAAGCAGAGTGTTACCTACTGAGAGCCAAAGGGATTTGTAACCGATGTGTGTTGTGAATGAGGATGGTACTTATACAGAGTCGAATGGAGATGAAGAAGTGTATTGCTGGAATCTAGAAGAGGATAAGGATACCAGGGGTGACCTTGTGTGCATAGTAGAAATGATGCATGCATTTTCCTTTTCTTGAGCGTCTGATGCTTGAGATTACTTCTTGTTCCATTTTGGGTTTCCTTCTGTCATAGTAAGATCAGACAAAAGAAGCTAAGTGTAGTCAATTCTCTGATAAATGAATTATAAAATTTGATATTTGCCCCCTGTGATGCAACTCGGAATGCATATGATAACAAGTGAACCAGTTGATAAATACACAGTATGTGTGAGATAAGAGATTAGGATAAGTCTTGATATTGGGCTTATTGGAGATGGTAGAATAATACTAAGGATTTAGGAATCATGTCACCAAACTAAGGAATTAAGCATCCACTCGCCACGGGAAGAGTATTGGGCGAGATGTAGGCATTCCTTCCATCAACCGTTAATGCTTACCCATGATAGTGCCATTACGAGCTGGTCACAAACCCCCACTGGCCAATTTCTCACAGATGACACCTCAGTCATAAATATTGTCCGAACATATGCCTACGGTGTCATTTCTCTTTATCATGCGAAAAATTAATTAGTTCCCTACTCAAAGTATGTAACATTCCATATCGATTTTTCTTTATTCCTCGATAGGAACTGTACTATTACATGTCTGTTGGATTCTCTGCAGAAAATCCTGTCACTAGCCAGAAACTTGGTGATCCTGTATTTGTACGTTTCTTCCCCAGATAGACCCTCCTAAGGTGGGACGATAGTCCCTATTGCTTCTGTCTGATTGGGGGTGCTTTGGTACACTTAAACTAATTGTCCCAAGTCGGATTCCGAACAGTTTTAATCTCTTTGTTTGCTTGATTTTGTTGGTGTACCATTCTCGCTGGTCATCTGAACAATGAGAGGGTGAAAATAGTCACATGATGATTTCCCCCACTAGTTTTTGGTGCGTGACATGAACTAAGGTGAGCGCGACCCATCAATGACATTTGAAATTGATTGCACAATTAAATCTAACTCTTATAGGGGTAATATGGAATGCCCATGGTAATAACTGTGGCACATATAAAAAATTGGGAAAGTCTAGCCAAAAGTGTTAATCACATACAAACATGGCATGATGTAATAGAAATAAGTTGAAACATGCAGTAATATGGAAAATGTCACAAGTAGATGGTTGAATAAATGGGACACCACTTAGAATGTTGCAAGACACTCAAATCCTCCAAGGCTATAAAAGTAAAAAACATAATCAATCATAGGGAATAACCCGTAAACAATGAAAATTAAGAAAAAATCATAAACAAGATACAAGAAAATCAAATAATCATGGTTGGAAGTAAGTTTGCAAGAAAAATTCTACACATGAAGTAACCAGCTACCCTGTTAGCATGTTGAAAATTGATATATGTCACAATGTATACTTTCTGAACATTGGAATGCAGTGTATAAATTTACAATTCAAACATGCATATAAAAGAAATAGGAAAGGTAGATGCCCCTAGGAGCCTCAGTGGGACTTGTAGAGAACAGTACCAAGCATCATACATCGTGTGATTTCCTGTAAGTATCGTGCATTCACCTTAAGAGTAATATGTCAATGCACTTGTGTGTATGGAAAAAGGATAGAGCATATTATGAATAAAAGTAACATGGTAAACAACATGCAACATAAAATTGTAGTATAAACAAGCAAGAGTATATCTAATCAATATCTAAGCTAGTATTTTTGAAGTTTTACAAATATTTGAATGTTTTTGATTTTTTAGAATATGAAATGTAATGAATAGGATATGGGAACAAGGTTTCTCCTACGCATGTGTGCAAAGTGAGGTCTATGTAGATAAGTGCACCCTCAACAATCATGTTTGAACCTAGAACAAGAGTGCATAATCGGCTAACAAGGGGGGAATAGTATACCCCCAGGTGTGAATGCCATAATGATATATCTATAGACAAAGGCAACGACTATGCAAAAGTGACCCAAGTGATGCTAAAGAAGACACATGTGGTTTCACTAGGGTGCTAGATTTTTCCTTTTGTGTTTCTTTATACTTTGTAGCTAGACGATAAAAAATTTGTAGTGCGTCAAATGAAATAGTGTCCCTTGCTTTAGCAATAGTGAGATTATGTCACGGGTTGCTCTCAGATTATGCTTGTGGTGGATCAACTTTGATTTTTTAGTTTTTTGGTGTGCGATGGTTTAGGAACAATTAATAGTTTTTTAAGTTACACAATAATAGGATGTGATGTTGGGACTAAGGTTGGTACTTCCGAAGGAGGTATGCCTTTTTATGGCCTGTTGAATAAGTTGGGTCCTTATAATTATTGGTATAAGTTGTAGCTTCATATGGAATTATGTTCATTAGTCATAAATGAATTATATTTAAGAACCCATTGAGATTTGCAAACTTGAGATGAATGTGAAGTAGAATATTGTGTAGTAAATGAAATAAATCCTTTACACTCAAGTTGTTGGATTTTACATTGTAATACATAGATATCATTGTCACAATGTACATTAATTCCATGATAATTAAAAAATGATTGGCCTTTCACCTTTATAATCATAGTGGATATAGTACTGTTGGATAATAAAGTGATGTAAACTGTGATTGAATCGGCTCAATGTATTCCTTTGTTAATAACATGCTCATCAACCAAATAGGTGATTTATGTTGTAGGAATTCACCCTCACTTATATGAGAACATGTGGCACCTATATCATATTGCATAGCCCTGACATTAGAAATATCATGATGCATGGTAAGATAACTAATATGTGCATTGTAAGTATCCCTGAGGCATTTGTATCTCATCCTTGAGAGATATAATTTGTATCGTTCATGGGCTTTGAAGTTCCCTTGAAAGTCATGGTGCAAAGCTTGAATGAGTCTAGAGAATGCTTAATGGTGTTTCATCATTACTAATAAGAGGAGATGAAGTGTAACTTAAAATTATATTCACTTGGGAAGGTGTCGTATTATCAAAGAGTTGTACTTGTTTCACTAATTGTGTGAGAGTATCTCTACATGATGGGTGTTCCTTAAGGAAATGATACAAGGATAATTTAGAAGTAGTGTCATGGGCCATGATGGTAGAAAATAAAATGAGAGAGATAACCCCAACTTATATAGAAAAGTGTATATGAGATTGAAAATTAAGATATCATGGGGATAAAACCTGAAGAGTGATGTTAGACAAAAAATAATTGTCATCAAATGAATAAAATGACCATATCTCAATATAGAAATTGAATTTTGTAAAATAAAAAGAGGTAATTTTTGGAATTCTCGAATTAAAGAAAAACCTCAAAGGGAATTTGAAACATAGAAGTTTTTATAATACTGATATATGAACAAAAGGTATTAAAAATTGGTATTCCTAGGAAAGTGATCCGAAAGGGTAGATGAATCCTAAAAACTAGATTTTTTTACAAATTGATTTTAATGCGGAGTATTATGAAAATTAGGTGTTTGGGATATGAAGCATAATGTTTGAATATGAACTCTGCTAATGCAACTAGGGTTTGGGTTTGGAGAAGAATGGATCCATTAAATAACATGTAAGGGATCAGGTTCACCAAATGATTTGATAGAAATTAAATCTTGATAATAAGACCGATGTCAAATGAATATAAAAGTAACAAGCAATATATATCATACAAGAGACAAACAAGTGTAAAAAATAGTGTGATAAGAATGAATTAGTTTGTATGCAAATATTTGGACTGATTCTGGGATGGAAACTGAGTGGAACAACATGGATCTGGAATGGATATGCTTCATATAGAAAAATGGGATCTGAAACTCCTTCAAATAGGATCACCCAGATGATGATAGGACCACACATGTGTTGGTGTCTAAACTGGGTACTAGTTTCTTGGTAAATTCTTTGGTTCTAATCTTCTCAGGGTCTGAACTTATCTTCTTCCTTCCACTCTTTATCGCATCCACTTTGTTGTAGGGTTTTACTATTACACCTGAACCTACAAAATAAACTCTTTGTTGCATCCAATTTGTTGTAGGGTTTTACTATTACACCTGAACCTACAAAATAAACCCTAGCTACCTGCACAAGGCTCAAGTAAACATTAGATGAAATAAATAATGGATATGATTGAGTTGGATTGACATAAACGGTCACCCCAATGTGATTATCATTGAGCATTGTACTAAATTCCAGACTCTATGTAGTTCTAGTGTGTGTGTGATTAAATTGTGTCCCTTAAAGCTAGGTTACCCTTGTGTCAGTTGCACTAAGAAATCAGATACAACTGCTTTTCCGCCAAGATGAATGTGTGTGATGGAATTCAGAAATAACCCCTCCTATGCAGTGAATAATGAAACCCAAATGAAATCCTTGAATGATTCTCTTTTCCCAAGTAGTAGCCTAAGTTATACAACCCATAATAATAGAGAGTAAATCATGTATAAATATGATTCATTTGTTTGAATTTATTCATTAACAACCAAAAAGGCCGACCCAAAGTGATGGGTAGTAATTTAGAAGAGATAACAAATGATGTGGCAATTCAAATTTGAGAAAATGAGGGAAAAGGATAGAAGCGCCCAAAAGGGACAGTAGCGCCTGGGTGCTCCTATCCCTAATAGGCGGTATTGTACGGGATGCTTGGAGGATAAAACAAAAAATACAGAGCTGGATCGTACATTGTCCAATGTTCACAAGTAAGGTGGCCATTAGAGAAAATTAAATGATAAGAGTATCAAAAGGATAAAAAACGTAAAAGCAAAACAAGTGTTGTTAATGTCTAGTTTTCTTACATAGGAATCATGCATATAATAGCTTACTTAGAGGTGTGATGTAAGTTTTAAATGTGTGATTTTGTGTCTACACCTTAAACTAGGGTTTGGAATGAAATATATATATCTAAATCACGTTTTAACTAATGAAAATTGATGAAATTTGGTAAATAAAACACATTTTAATGGTTTCATGTGGATTGGAGGTGTACAGAAAAAGAAAATGATGGCAATTTGGTTGTAGGACTAGTTGGAGACCTAATTGGAGCATGATCATAATGAAACCGTGTATGTTTCTTTAAGAAACTATTTGAATGTCTATACCAACATTTAAACAAGCTAAATGGGTATTCAAAAACTGTAATAGTTCATGAATAAATTTAGTTTAATGGTTTTTATCTCCAAAACCCAGTCAGAGTAGAGCTAGTAGGTAGCATACCAGATTAGGAATTTTTTTTTCTGAATTTCCTTGTGTCTCCAAGCTAGAAAAGGTCTGTGAACCTAAAAACATTGTTTATGCTATATTGATGTTATAAACCTTGGAATAGGAAGTCCTTATGATTCATGATGGTGTCCGTAATCAAATCCTAAGTAAAGCACAACCAATTATATCATAACAGGGTAGAGTATATGCGGTTAGGTTTATGCATTTTCATGATAGATTGTGTTTATGCAGGGATGTGATTAAGAGGAAGGTGCCATAGTAGTGGGAAGAAAGAAAAGAGGGAGTATGCTAGTATTTGAGCCCATGAAAGAAAAATACAACTAAATAAATAGTCCAAACCAATAAAGAGTATCCAAACTCCTATAACAAAAATGTGAAATCATGTTGGTTAGAACAAGACATTTTGGGGTCCAATTTATTGGAGGTTGTTTTTATCAGGTGAAGGATCTTTTACTAAGAAGGTCCACTAGGTTTATCAAGATTTAGTTGGAAATCTTAACTAACGGTTTTAATGATCCTGACTTAAGTTTTGATTGAAAGATTAAATATTTTGACATGCGTTTGGTTTCTAATTTGACCATAAAACTAGTCTATTATCAAGTTTTGGATGTTAGCGGTTATTCTACATATGGCGGTATCAGAGAGGGAAGAGATTAGGGTGGAGGTTGATTATGCTAACAAAGGTTTGTGAAATTTTTTACAGTTGGTGATAAGTTTTTGACATGTATAAGGGAGGAAAGAGAAGGTGGATACAAAGGCAAGAAAATATCGGAAAATGCAAGATTTGCAAGTTGTGAAGGACATACAATGAGATAAATTTATGATAGGATGAGGAGAGCTCATGGAAGTTCAAGTTATAACCAAAAATCAGGGGCATGTATGAGAAGAAATTCCTGTTGAATATGCAATAAGATAGAAAGAATATTGGTGGGTCAAAGAAAATGAACAGGATGTTGGCAATAGGCTAAAAAAAAAATCTAGGGTGAAAAATAATTTAGGTCCAACAAGGTGAAAGGACTTGTTTGTGAAAGAAGAAAATAAGCATAGATGATAGGCTACTAATTAGAGACTCCAATATGACAAAGATTAAATTTTTGTTTTTTTTTTTCGTATGAAGAGGACCAATTTGAAGAGATAATAGACTTGTGAAAGGCATGGAGGAAAGGATAACAAAAAAGGAAGAAAAATCAAAGCGGAACAAGTTTTGATCCCTGAAGAAGCTATTGTAGAAATGAGAACAATGATGTGAAAGCTGTCAGCCTACTAGATAGGATTGGAGCAGGTATGGAGGAAAATATATGAGATGCTGAAGATACCATCCTAGAGGTAGAAGAGAATAGCTAGTGAAGCGGAAGATGATGGAAGAGTATAGTGAAGAGGATGTGATAGATTCTTGGAAGAAGAAATCAAGTGATTGTGGATAAACGAATTGGCTAGGCAGCAGTAGTAGGAATCATGAAGTGAAATGTTAGGATCAAGACTAAATGAAGAAGAAGGATTCCATTGGGGAGGGGGGGGAGGGTATTACAAGGAGAAGAAAAATCAGAGTGAAGACCCCATCGATGAAGAAAAGGAGAGTTGGATGATCTCTGTTATTTTTTTTTTGAAGAGAGTTGAAGGTTTTGAGGAAATGTTCAATCCTCATAATAACATATTGATTTTTAGGTATTACAAAGAGAAATTTAAAAGAGGGAACTGAAGAGAAATGAATTTATTCTTCCTGTTATAAGGTGAATGATGAAAGAATTCACTATTAGTAAGAGATAAGGGAGACAGTATTCATGGAATAACTTAGAAGAAGTGACCAAGGAGGTTATACTTGGAAGAGGATATGCAAATGGATGAGAGGAAGGTGAGAGAGAGATTTCAGCCTCTCTTTAACTAGGGATATGAAAATGAAATATGACTAAAGTAATGGAGGATAAAGGGATGAGATTAAGAAGACATATATATGCTAAAGAAATTTAGAAGAGACGATAAGCCACGATGTCATACAGCATATAAAGAATGTGACAGTGAAGAGATTATGTTTTTTCCATATTTTTGTTATTGTGAGGGACAAGAGATAAAACATGAATAAGGTCGTCAACGAATATGACGATTCACCATAAAACTACCCATAAAAATACAAGAGAAGTTGAAGGAGAAGCTCAAGTGTGAGGGCCTAAATTAGTATTTACTATTAAAAAAGGATGAGTTGTTCGGGGGAAAATAATAGAGCTGAAGAGAGTAGTGATAAGCCTAATTCAAGGGATTAAAAGAAAAGTATTTGTTGACGGGAATGAGAAATCAAATTGTTTATTTGTTATGAGGCATAGAATAGCTAAGGCTCAGATTACAAACCTCCTGAAAAGCCTTGTATAGTATTTAATGAAGTGTGATGAAGAAAACAGGCTGAAGTAGTGTTTGAGAGAAATGATAATGAAGGAGGAAAAAAACGTAAATCCGTGTTGATCAAAAACAGGTGCGAGAAGAAAGAAAAGGTGTAAGGAGAACATGAAGTGAGTAAGGGTATCTGTATTTTTCATCAATATTTTGGGATTGTGTGTAGAGTTTGCTAGTAAGAGTTTAAGAATTTAAGAATAATCTATTAAGAGAGCTAAAAACAAATAGATGCATAGAAGGGGGGGGGGGGGGGGGGGGGGGACTACTCATTTTGGAGGACAAAGCTATGAAAAGTTAATACTTAAGGAGAGATAAAAGCTATGAAAGTATGATGAGCAGAGACAGATGAAAGAAGATGAATTTTAAGGATGCACTACAATTGGAGAAGGGGAAAGACATTCATTTGAGGTGGAATTAAAATTTCCCCACGTGGGAGTCTGGATGTAAGAGAATCTAGAGAAGTGTAAATTTGTTATAAATATCATGAGAATCACTTAGGCGTACTTTAGTGTTTCAACATGGATTGCCCTTTAATGGGATCTTCTTTGAGAATTGTTTACGGTCCATTGGGGTTTCCCTCTAAAAGAAACAAGTTTAATATTTGAGTATAATTATAATATGGGTCTCTGTTATGTGTCTTAGGAGGATGTTGAAAATGCTGGTGAAAGAGACAAATTAAATTTAATCAAGGTTCTTAAACCATCAAGTGAGGTTGTACTAGTGAAAAATTACTCTAGTTTCGGTAGTTATGAGTTTCGGTAAACTCCTCCATATTGGTGATACATATGAGAGATATATTTGAAGGATAGAGATATGGAAAGTTGGGAAGGTAGAGAGTTAGATTAGGGTAGAAAAGTGGGAGAAGAGCTAGGACGGCTCAGAAAACCTTATGATGTATTACGGAAAATTCATTGACAGTTCTTGTAATAGTTTGGATTTTCTTGTAGATAGTTAGTATATAATTATCTAAGCATTTAGGAAATCTAATGATCTATTGGTATGTTGAGTATGATTTGACTTGGTATTGGTGGCAATGAAATAACATTAGTCTGATCAAAGAAGGTATTTTTTATGCATGATAATTGTATAGTTGCCCACATGTTGGCGTGGTGCAATGCTCATTAACTGTGGAACGTGTTATGAGTATGTGATGATAGTTCCATTAGTGCAAGAGTCTCATCAAGTATGTGTCACATAATGAGAAAGGGTTCCTGATAATTGGGAGTTATTGTGGTGTTTTTCCTATGAATGTTGTGAAGAGATGGTAAGAATTGTGAGTAGTAAGGAAGTAGGCTGCTAAGGTTTGATATTATTGTTAGAAAATAATAGGAAGATAACTCAAGGGTAAAGGTTTTAAGAATCGTAACCTAAGGCTTAAAAAATATGAAAAATTGTCCAAAAACAAAGTTTGACCTGAAAAAAACAAAGCTTATTTTTGCGGAGTAAATCTATACAGTATAACCTGGTAAAGTCAAATGACAAAAGGTGGAGGATGTTGATATAGAGATTTGGAAGTTAATTTGAGGTTTTATGTGAATTACTTTTCCAGATATGAATTATCTCAATCTTGGTCTAGTAAAGTGAACTGGGATGACTGAAATTTGTCTCTAAGTCATGTTTTAACTAAGAAAATTGATGAAATTGGTAGAAAAATGATGATCTAAAGATTAGATTTATTTAATGTGGATTGGAGGTGTAAAAAAATGATGACAATTGGTTGTAGGACTAGTTGGAGACCTAATTGGCGCAGGATCATAATGAAAACTATGCAATGTTTCTTGAAGAAAATCTCTACATATTTTTACAACATTTGAACAAGTAACATTGGTATTCAAAAGTGTATAGTTAATAAATAACATTTAAGTTTTTAGTTTTTATCTCCAAAAACCTAGTCGAGCAGGGATGTGGAAGAAATAACCGATTACACGGGAAAAATAGATTTTCTTAAAGTTCCTGTGTCTCTAAGCTAGAGAATGGTATGTGAACTTGAAAAAATCTGGTTGATGATATGCAGAGTTATTAAACCTTGAGTAGGCCTTTAAGTCAATAATCAGTTGTGTGAAATAACCTAGTAACCTTGAACCAATCCCTCAGATTGGAATAAAAGCATTTTGGAGAGAGAGAGAAGAGCAGAGAGAGAGAGAAGAGCGAGAGAGAGAGAGAGAGCATATGGATAAGTATTTATTGATGAAGTTATATATAATGATGGTGTCATAATCAAATCTAAGTAAGGCACAACCAAGTATATCTGAACAAGGCAGAGTACATGACATATATTAGCTTTTTATGAAGATTGGTGTTGGTGTAGGTATTGATAAGAGGACCGTGCTTAGTATTGGAAAGAAAGGAAATGAGAGATTGGTGATGGTATTGAGTGAAGAAATAAATCAATAAGTAGTCAAAAGCCAATTAAAAGAGTCTAATATCCTATAGCAAAAGGAGAAAGAATGATTTGTTTAGAAAAGACATTTAGGTACTAATTTATTGGATGTTGTTTTCCATCTGGTGAGGAGAAGTTTGACTGATAAGTCCAATAGATTGTCAAGATTTGGTTGGAAAATAACCAAAAGGTTTTGAATGATCCTTGTACTCAAGGTTTGGATGAGACTACTATATATTCTACATGGTTTTTTTTTTTTCTTTTTTTTGTAGTTCTAATTCAACGTAAAGTCTATTATCAAGTTTTGGTTGTCAGTGGTTTTCTCTACATCACCTATTGACTTCAAACTTGTTTTCCTTTCGTTATTCCCCTTTTTCAAGCTTTCCCCACTCTTATGTTTCAGTTGAATGTTGTAGTGTCCTAATTTGAATTCAAGAAGTCTATCCATACATAGAAGTATTAGTTTGCATTAGGAGAAAAGAACAAAATGTACAATAAAAAATACGTTATTTATTTATACACGAGTTGACAGATATCGAAAGATAAAGAGCATAATCTATTCTATTGATAAAGCTCCTGTTCAAAAATTACGATCACGAGATTCATTTGCCTATATCAATCATTTCACATATTAAAAGCTCGAGGCACATGGATCCCTATGAATTTAATAAAATCAAGCACCACTCAAATGTAATCAAAATTCAATTGATGTACGTCAGGTCTAACCCTCTCTTTTAAAATGTGGAAATTATTGATATAGGCTAGATGAATTTCTTCTTGAAATCGTTTACTTTTGGACCAGGTTTATATAGCTTTATAAATAGGACAGTTTATGCTCCCAAATTTAATTTTCACTTTGCTATAATACAAACAACTATTTTTGTTATTGCATCACTGTGTTCTTTTCTCCTAATGCAAACTAATATCTTCCATGTATGACTAGACTCTTGAATTCAAATCAGGACACCACACAACATGCCTTTAACTGAAATATAAAGACCGTTGGTTTTTGAAAGTTTGAAAACAGGTGGACATTACCCATAAAAAAGGAAAACAAGTGTTGAAGTCAATAGGTGATGAGAGGGAAAAACCACTGACATACCAAAACTTGATAATTAGACTATACGGTTGAATTAGCAAACCAAACCATGTAAATAGATAGTAGCTTCCAATCAAAACCTTGGTCAAGGATCTTCAAAACCTTTTGGTTGATTGTTCCAACCAAAAACTTGACAAATATGTGGACATTATCAGTCAAACTTCTCTTCACCCCAATGGAAAAAACATCCAATAAATTTAGACACTAAATGTCTTGTTCTAAACAAACTAATTCTTTTCCTTTTGGCATATGGATATTAGGATGAATACTTTTTATTGGTTTTGGACACTTAAGTGATTTATTTCTTAACAAAATACCATCACCAACTCTCATTTCCTTTCTTCCTCCAATAACAGCACGGTCTCTTAATCAATAACCCACACAAAAAACCAATCTATCATAAAAAGCATAAAATAATGTCATGTACTCTGCCTTGTTCAGATATTGTGGTTTTGTGCCTGAGCTTAGGATTTGATTATTGGACACCATCATGAATTATATAAACTAATCAATAACATACTTATCCATATGCTCTCTCTCTCTTATCTTCTTCTCTCTCTTCTCTCTCTCCTCTCTCTCTCTCCAAAATGCTTTTATTCAATCTTAGGATTGGTTCAGGTATAGGTGTATTTCACACAAAATGATTATTGGATTCTTAAGAGGGCCGTTATCTCAAGGTTTAATAAACCTGATTATCATTCAACCAAGATTTTTCAAGTTCAATTACCATTCTCTAGCTTAGAGACCAAGGACTTTAAGAAAAATCTATTTTCCCGTAATCTGGTATTCTGCCCTACTTTAGCCCTGCTTGACTAGGTTTTGGAGAAAAAACTATAAAACTAAATTATTTATTAACTATTACACTTGTGAATACCAATTTAGCTTGTTCAAATGTTGGTAAAAACTTCGCGATGTTCTTCCAAGCCACAGCATTCGTTTCATTATGATCATGCTACCCAATTAGGTTCCAACTAGTCTACACCAAATTGTCATCATTTTTTTACCACCTCCAATCCACATTAAATAAATAAAATAATAGTTAGATCATCAGGTTTCTGACCAAATTTCATCAATTTCATTAGTAAAACAGACTTAGAGACAAATTTATTCCATACCTCGTTCAAGGGTTTACTCGACCCAAGAGTGAGGAGTGAGAATACTTCATATCGGGGAAAAAAGTATTCACATAAAAACCTAAAATTACTACAAAATATTATATCAACATCCTCCACCTTTTGTCATTTGACTTACCATGTGATACTGTATGTTACTCGCCACAAAAATAGCTTTGTGTTTTTCAGTGTACAAAACTTTGTTTTTGGACAGTTTTTCAATATTTTAAGCCTTAAGGTTACTATTCTAAAAACCCTTATACCTTGAGTTATTCTTCTATTATTTTTAACAATAATATCACACCTTAACAAGCCTATTCCTAAACTACTCACATATCGTACCATCTCTTTACACACCATTCATAGGAAAAACCACCCATAACTCACAAGTACAGACCCTTTCTCATTATGTGACCAGAGATTAGATGAGACTTCTTGCCCACTAATGGAAAAATATCACTCACATACTCATAACACTTTCACCGTTAATGAACCTGCACCACGCCAACATGAACTAAAATTACATGCCATAAAAAATACATTCTTTGTATCGACCATGTTATTTCATTGCCACCAATACCAAGGTTCAAATCATACTCAAACTACAATAGATCATTGAGATTCATAAAGGCTTAGATAATATAATAATACTATCTACACGAAAAATCCCAACTATTTACAAGAACTTGTCTATATGGAATTTTCGTAAAACAATCATAGGTTTTGCTGAGCTTTCCCTAGCTCTTCTCCATTTTTCTACCCTAATTACTAACTCTCACCTCCCAAAATTTCCATATCTCTATTCCATCAAATATATCCTCATATGCACCAATAGAGGACGTTACCAAACTCATTAACTACCGAACTAGAGTAATTTTCACTAGTACAACATCACTTGTGGTTTAGAACCGATTATAAGTTATTTGTCTCTTTTACAACATTTTCAAACATCTCCTAAGACACCCCTAACTCAAGAAAACCCATAATTATAATTAATAAATCAAATAATTAACTGTTCGTTTAGAGGGAACCCCAATGGACCGTCATAACATCTCAGAAGATCCCATTAAGTGGCAATTCCATGTTGAAAACACTAAAAGACCGTAAGTGATTTCCTTCATGAAATTTTAAACAAAAATTTACAATTTCTATAGATGATCTTACATAAGACTCCCAAGTGGGGAAATTTTAATTCCACCTCAAATGATGTTCTTTACCTCTTCTTCCCATTGTGTAGCATCCTTTAAAATTCATCTTATTTAATATGATCTCTGCTCATCATAATGTCATAGCTTTTTTATCTACCTTAAGTATTACTTTTCATAGCTTGGTCCTCAAAAATGGAGTATGGTCTTCTTGCATTCTATTTGTTAGCTATCTTAAAGATTATTCTAAAATCTTAAAATCTTTAGCTAGCAAACTTCTACAAACACAATCCCACAAAATATTAGATGAAAAATATAGAGACCCTTGAGTCTCTTCATGTGCTCCTTACACATTTTATTTCTTCTCCACCTTGCAATATGTTTCAACAACTAATTTGACTTGTTTTCTTCCTTCATTTTTAGTTCTCTCAAACACCTTCAGCTAGGGCTTCAACACACTTCATTCCATCACTATACAAAGTTTTTTCAAGAGCTTTTATCCCAACCTCTAGTTGTTCTACACTTTTATACAAAAAAAATGATTATCCTTCATTTATCACAAATTATTCTTCTTTTAATCCCTCAATGAGCATTATCAAGCTTCTCCTTTTCAACTATGTTATTTTCCTCCAATAATTCATCACTTTTCGGATAACAAACACTAATTTTAAGTTCTTCACACTTGAGATTCTCCTTAAACTTCTCTTTTCTTTTCATGATTGGTTCATTTGAATCATCATATTCTTTGATACCTTATTCACCATGCTTTCTCTCTTCTTTACCTGCATAAGATACACAAATGTCAAGAAAAACATAATCTCCTTCATTATTATCTTCAACCTCTTCCTTTCTTTCATTGTCTCCATAGTTATTCTCCTTCACACATAACTGTCCAACCATCTCAACGACTTCTTTGTTATGTAAATTTAACTCATCATTTGAAATATTACACCTTTCATGAGATCTATTTTCTTCTATCATTCATTCTTTTTGAAGTTCTTCCATGAAACCTTCTCCCTTGCTACTGCTACAAGTTAGTCCTTCTGTCAATTCACCTTTTAACATGAATAATTTTTCATTCCTCTTCAATTATTCCTTTGATTTTTCTCTATGTATACCTATAGTCAATATGCTATTATGAGGATTGAACATTTTCTCA
This sequence comes from Taxus chinensis, assembly GCA_019776745.2. Classification (NCBI taxonomy): domain Eukaryota; kingdom Viridiplantae; phylum Streptophyta; class Pinopsida; order Cupressales; family Taxaceae; genus Taxus; species Taxus chinensis. Next base: position 7,596 of record JAHRHJ020001490.1, on the reverse strand, counting down.
AGAACCTTCAACTATTCTTCCAACAAGAGATCATCTAACTCTCCTTTATCTTCATCAAAGTTGGGGTCTTCAACTCTGATTCCTTTTTCTCCTTGTATACCCTCAAATAGGAACCCTTATTTTTGCATGTAGTTTTGTTCTAATACTTCACATTCATGATGTCCTACTGCTACACTTGCACTATCTTCATTATCTACAATCAATTGATCACCATCTCCAAGCATCTCACCTTATTCAGGGTGGCATAGATCTACCTCTTATTCACTATATTCCTCATCATTTTACTCTTCACTTTCCCATTCATCTTCTACTTCTAAAATTGTATCTTCCTCATCTTCATACTCTTCCTCCATAGCTGCCTCCAACTTTTCTTCTAGAAGGCTAGTTAACTTCACTATCATTGTTCTTATGTCTTCAAGCTCTTTTTTCAGGATCAAGGCTTGTTCCCTCTTTACTTTCTCTTCCTCTACTATTATCCTTTCATCCACGTCTTTCCAAAACCTCATCATCTCTTCAAATTGGTCCTCTTGTACACCAATTTCCATATTTATTCCTGGCATGGACTCTCTATCAACAACCTTTCCTCTATACTTCTTTTCTTATTTTGCAAATAAGTCTCTTTCACCTTATAGGTCTCGAAGTCTTTTTCACCATGGATTATTTCTTCTTGAGTTTCTTACAAACTTCATTTCCACTATTTAATTTGACCCACCAAGATTATTTCTACTCTTATCTCTTATCAACAAGATATTCTTCTCATAACCCACCCCTAATTTCTGGGTACAATATGAGCTTCCATGAGCTCTATCATCTTCACATTAACCTATCTTAACTGTATTATCCTTCACACTTGCAATCTGGCATTTTCCGATTGGTTCTTGAACTTTGTATCCACCTTTCTTTCCCTTATAACATGTCAAAAACTTATCACAAACATGTAAAAATTTCAACAAAACCTGTTAGCATAATAACCTCCACTCTAAATCTCTTACCCCTCTGATACCGCATATGTAGAAAAACCGCGAACATACCAAAACTTGCTAATAGACTAGTTATGGTCAAAATTAGAAAACCAAAACCATGTAAAATATTTAATAATCTTACAATCAAAAACTTAAGTACAAGGATCATTAAAAAACATTTAGTTATATTCAAATAATTGATAAACAGTGGACCTTCTTAGTCAAAATTATACCTTCACTGATGAAAGGAAAAAACAACATCCAAAAATTGGCACCAAATGTCTTGTTTAAAAAGCATGATTTCACATTTGGTTATAGGAGGTTGGGTACTCTTTATGGTTTTTGGACTATTTATGTAGTTATTTATTCACTCAATACTAGCATAAATCCCTCTTTCCTTTCTTCAACCATCTAACTATCGCACCTTCCTCTTAATCACATCCCTGCATAAACACCAATCTATCATGAAAAGCATAACTAACATCATTATACTATACCATTGGATGATATATTGGTTGTGCTTTAGCTTGTAGGATTTGATTACTGACACAATCATGAATCATAAGGACTTCCTATTCCAGGTTTAATAACATCAAGATATCATAAAACAATGTTTTTTAGTCACAGACCTTTTCTAGCTTGGAGACAAAGGAGGAAATTCAAGAAAAAAAAATTTCCCTAATCTGGGTATTTACTACTAGCTCTACTCTGACTGGGTTTTGGAGATAAAACATTAAACTAAATTTATCATGAAACTATTACAGGTTTTTGAATACCCATTTAGCTGGTTTAAATGTTGGTATAGACATTCAAATAGTTTCTTAAAGGAAACATACACGGTTATTCTGATCATGTCCAATTAGGTCTTCCAACAGTCCTACAACCAATTTGCATCATTTTTTTTCTGACACCTCCAATCCACAGTGAAAACAGTAACAAAATGTGTTTTTTTACCAAATTTAATCATTTCATTAGGTTAAAACGTGATTGAGATTATATTTATTTCATTCCAAAAACAACCCTAGTGTAAGGTGTAGACAAAATCAACATTTAAAAAAACTTACATCACACTCTAAGTAAGCCTATTATTATGCATGATTCATAGTAAGAAAAAACTAGACATTACAACAATTGTTTTGCATTTACGTTTTTTATCCCTTTGATAATCGTATCATTTAATTTTCTTAATGGCCACCCTTACTTGTGAACATTGGGACAGTACGATCCAGCTCTGTATTTTTTGTTTTATCCTCCCCAGAATCCCGTACAATACCGCCTATTAGGATAGGAGCCCCAGGCGCTATGTCACTTTTGGGCCGCTTCATCCTTTTCCTCATTTTCTCAAAATTGAATTGCCACATCATTTTGTTTAGCTCTTCTAAATACTACATCACTTGGGTTCGGCCTTTTGGTTGTTAATGAATAAATTCAACAAATGAATCATATTTATACATGATTTACCTCTCTATTATTATGGGTGGTATACTTAGGCTATACTTGGAAAGCAGAATTCATTCCAGGATTTCATTTGGGGTTCAGATTCACTGCATAGGAGGGGTTATTTCTGACCATCACCAATTCATCTTGGCGGAAAAGCAGGTATATGATTTCTTAGTGCCCAACTGACACAAGCACGGTAACCTAGCTTTAAGGGACACAATGTAATCACACACCACAATTAGAACTACATAGAGTCTGGAAATTTAGTACAAAATGTCAATGATAATCACATTGGGGTGAACGTTTATGTCCAATCAAATCAATCAATCCATATTTATTCATCTAATGTTATACTTGAGCCTGTGCAGGTAGCTAGGGTTTATTTTTGTAGGTTCAGTGTAATAGGTAAAACCCTACAACAAATTGGAGCAAAAAAGAGTTTATTTTTGTAGGTTCAGGTGTAATAGTAAAACCCTACAACAAAAGTGAGCGATTTAAAGGAGTGGAAGGAAAGAAGATAAGTGCAGACCTGAGAAGATTAGAACCAAAGGATGTACAAGAAAACTAGTACCCAGTTTAGACACCAACACATGTGTGGTTATCATCATCGGGTGATCCTATTTGAAGGAGTTTCAGGTCCCATTTTCGATATGAAGCATATCCATTCCAGATCCAGTTGTGTTCCATCAGTTTCCCCATCCAAGAATCAGCCAATAGTTGCCACAAACAATTCATCTTATCACACTATTTTTTACTTGTGTGTCTCTTGTAGGATATATATTGCTTGTTAATTGTATATTCATTGACATCGGTCTTATTATCAAGATTTAATTTCTATCAAATATTGGTGAAAAAACCTGACCCTACATGTTTTTAATGGATCCATTCTTTCCAAACCAAACCCTAGTTGACCGGGATTTAGGGTTCATATCAACATTGTTTCTTCATATTCCAAAAACAATTTTCATATATCACCTCCCATAAAATCATATTTGTAAAAAAATCCTAGTTTTTAGGCTTCATCCTACCCTTTGGATCACTTTCTAGGCTCCCAATTTTTAAATCACCTTTTGTTTCATATATCAGTCATAAAAACTCTATTTTCAAATTCCCTTTGAGGTTTTTCTTTCAATTCATAGAATTCAAAATTACCTCTTTTTATTTTACAAAATTCAATTTCTATATTGAGATATGGTCATTTTATTCATTTGATGACAATTATTTTTTGTCTACAGCCACTCTCAGGTTTATCCCCATGAATTTAATTTCAATCTCATATACACTTTTTTATAAAGTTGGGGTTATCCTCCTCATTTTATTTCTACAACATGGCCCATGACACTACTTCTTAAATTATCCTTGTATCTTCTAAGAACACCCATTCAGGAGAGCTACTCTACACAATTAGTGAAACAAGTACAACTCTTTGATAATACGACACCTTCCCAAGTGAATATAATTTTAAGTTACACTTCATCTCCTCTTATTAGTAATGATGACACATTCCATAAGGCTATCTTAGACTCTATTCAAGCTTTGCACCATGACTTTCAGGGAAACTTCAAGCCATGAAACGATACAGTATATCTCTCAAGGATGAGTACATGCCTAGGGATACTTACAATGACATATTAGTTATCTTTACCAGCATATCGATCTTTTAATGTAGGGCTAGAATATGATATAGGTGCCACATGTTCTCATATAAGTGAGGGTGAATTCCTACAACATAAATCACCTATTTGGTTTGATGAGCATGTTAAACAACATGATATCCTATTTGAGCTATTCAATCACCAGTTAATCACTTTATTATCCAATCATTACTATCATCACTATCGACTTATAAAGGTGAAAGGCCAATCATTTTTTAATTATCATGGAATTAATGTACATTGTGACAATGATACTAAGCCTTACAATGTACTAAAATCCCAACAACCTTGCAGTTGCCTAAAAGGATTTATTTCCATTTACTACACAATATTCTACTGCAAATAATCTCAGTATGATGCAAATCTCAAGGGTTCTTAAATCATAATATCATTATGAATAAATGAACATAATTCCATATGCAATAGCTACAACTTCTACAATAATATAATTGAACACACTATTCAACAAGGCCATAAAAATGGCATACCTACTTAAGGAAAGTACCACCGTATGTCCCAACATCACATCTATTATTGTGTATGGTGTACTTAAAAAATATATTAATTAGTCCTAAAACCATCGCCCAACCAAAAAACTAAAAATTCAAAGTTTGATCCCACCACAAGCGCATTATCTGCAAGCAAAACCGTGACAAATAATCTCACTATTGCCTAAAGCAAGGGACATATTTCATTTGACGCACTACATAATTTTATATAGTAATAGAATAACCAAAGTATAAAGAAAACACAAAAGGAAAAATCTAGCACCCTAGTGAAACCACATGTGTCTTCTTTAGCATCACTTGGGTCACTTTTGCATAGTCGTTGCCTTTGTCTATAGATATATCATTATGGCATTCACACCTGGGGGTATACTATTCCCCCCTTGTTATGCCGTGATTTATGCACTCCTCTGTCTCTAGGTTCAAACATGATTGTTGAGGGTGCACTATAATTACATAGACCTCAACTTGCACACATGACGTAGAGAGAAGGGAGAAACCTTGTTACCCATATACCTATTCATGACATCTCATATTTAACAAATCAAAAAACATTCCAAATATTTGAAAACTTCAAAAAATACTAGCTTAGATATTATTAATATACTCGTGACTTGTCTGCTATACTATTTTATGTTGCATGTTGTTTACCATGTTACTTTTATTCATAATATGCTCTATCCTTTTTCCATACACACAAGTGCATTGACATATTACTCTTAAGGTGAATGCACGATACTTACAGGAAATCACACGATGTATGATGACTGGGGGTACTGCTTCTCTACCGCTCCCCTGAGCGATACCTAGGGAGCATTGACTTTCCTATTCTATTTATATTCATGTTTGTTATCATTGTAATTTATACGACCTTTCATTACAATTTTCAGAGTATACTTTGCTGGACCATACTATCAATTTTTCAAACATGCCTAACAGGTACTTCAGTGTTAGAATTTTTCTTGCCCAAACTTACGTCCCCAACATGATTATTTGATTTTCTTGTATCTTGTTTATGATTTTTTCTTAATTTTCATTGTTTACGGGTTATTCCCTATGATTGATTATGTTTTTTACTTTTATAGCCTTGGAGGATTTGAGTGTCTTGCAACATTCTAAGTGGTGTCCCATTTATTCAACCATCTACTTGTGACATTTTCCATATTACTGCATGTTTCAACTTATTTCTATACATTATGCATGGTTGTATGTGCATTAACACCGTGTGGGCTAGGACTTTCCCCACATTTTTTATATGTGCCAACAGTTATTACCATTGGGCCATTTTTTTTTTTTTTTCCATAGGTACCCCTATAAGAGTTCTATTTCATTTGTGCACATCAATTTCAAATTTCATTGATTGGGTCGCGCTCACCTTAGTTCATGTCACGCAACCAAAACTAGTGGGGGAAATCATCATGTGACTATTTCACCCTCTCAGTAGTTCAGATACCAGACATAGAATGGTACACAACAAAATCAAAACAAACAAGAGATAATAACATGGTTCGGAATCCGACTTGGGAAAAAATTAGTTTAGTGACAAAAGCACCCAAATCAGACAGAAGCAATGGGCACTATCGTCCCACTTAGGAGGTTCTATCTTGGGGAAGAAACAAGTACAATACAGGATCACCAAGTTTCTAGTGACAGGTTTCTGCAAAATCCAACAACATGTAATCAGTTACAGGTTTAATCAGGAATAAAAGAAAAAAAATCAATGGAATGTTACATACTTTGAGTAAGGGAACTAATTATTTTTCTCAGGATAAAATAAGAAATGACACCTAGGGCATATGTAGGACAACTATATGTCTTGAATGATGTGTCATCTGTGAGAAATTTCCATTGGGTTTGTGACCATCTCTAATGGCACTTATCCATGGGGAAGCATTAACGGTTGGAAGGAAAATCCTACAGCTCTCCCAATACTCTTCCCTTGGCGAGTGGATGCTTAATTCCTTAGTTTGGTGACATGATTCCTAAATCCTTAGTATTATTCTAACCATCTCCAATATAACAAATATACAAGACTTATTCTATCTCTTATCTCACAACATACATGTGTATTATATCACTGGTTCACTTTTTTCAATATGCATTCCTATTTTCACATTTGCAAAGTTAAATTTTAATTTCATTTATCATGAGAATTGACTACACTTATCTTCTTTTGTCTGATCTTACTATGACAGAAGGAAACCCAAAATGGAACAAGAAGTAATCTCAAGCATCAGACGCTCAAGAAGAACAGGAAATGCATGATCATTTTCTATATGACACAAGGTCACCCCTGGTATCCTTATCCTCTTCTAGATTCCACAATACACATTCTTCAATCTCCATTCGACTCTGGTATTAAGTACAATCCTCATTCAACACACTATCGGTTACAAATCCCTTTGGCTCTTCATAAGGTACACTCTTCTTATCTACTTTATGTTATTGAATATTCATTCACCAACATAAATTGGGGGAAAATATAGACACAAAATCACGCACTCACTACTTACACCAGGCTCAAGTATGTTATATATGCATGATTCTTAAGTTAGAAAATTCTACATTAAACAAACACTTGTTTCACTTTTACATGTTGATCCTTTTGATTAATCTTATCATTGTACTTTTTGTGGAAATGACCACTTGACTTGTGAAACATTAGGACAAACTTATGACCAGCTATGAATTTTTTGATTCACTCCTAAGACCATATCGAATATTACCACCTATTAAGGATAGGAGTGCACAGGCATTATTGTCCCCTTTGGGGAATTCTATCATTTTCCCTATTTTTCTCAAATTTAAATTACCACATCATTTGTTATCTTTCCTAAATTACTACCCATCACTTTAGGTCATCCTTTTTGGTTTTTAATGATGAAATTCAAACAAGGGAATTATATTTATACATTATTTACTTACTATTATTATAGGTTGAACAACTTGGGCTATTATTTACTATCTACTACTTAAGAAAGATCAACATTCAGGACTACATTTGGGAGCATGATTCATTATATCGGAGGGGTT
>JAHRHJ020001489.1:0-22564 GCA_019776745.2 Taxus chinensis | reverse complement strand
TATTAGTGGAATCCCGATATTAGTAAATCCGTAGTGTTACATTTTCTTAACCGGATAATATTTAAGATATCGTTCCCTTATTAATGAAAAAACGTTGTTATTAAACTTATTAAGCTGAGAATTTTGTCATTAAACTCTCCTTCCACACAATTCAATGACAGGCATGGTTTTTAAAGAGTTCGATTTCATTCCCCTTTACAATTTGCATGGATTACAAGAAATTCTTACAGGACGAAGACATTGTAGAATTAGGGTATACTGACTTTAATTGGCATATTGAACCTAGTTAAAACGTAATTCCTTCATCACAATACACAAAATTAAAATGCATTAATGCTCACTTTTCAAGAACTCCTTTTTTTTGCCCAAAACGATTCTAAATTATAGTATTTTTGTAAATTCCAAGTATTCCACAAGATTCAACATATCTTTTCCAATAATTTTATAATAAGAATTACTAACATTTCAATACACCTTCCTTCAAAATTGTTTACAAGAAACTTTCCTACTTTACTTCATGTTGACACAAAATTACCATATGCAGTTAAACATACAGAGCAACTTACATTTTTCCCACGGCCACCGCAAGGTGGGTAAAGTGACATTGTGGTTTCACATTGTCTCAACAAGGTTTCCAAAGCTCCAAATATCAACAAGGGTGGCTCCTCCCTAGTTTGCTTGATTCACAACAAAATAATGGGAGAGGCAACGCTCTCCTCCCAACCAAATACCCAATGAGAAGAGAAGCCATCCTCTCCATTGGCCCCCGACCGCCAACCAGAGTCACAATGGGAGAGAATCCAACTCATTCACTCTCAAGCTTCCACTAACTCACTAACATTTTCACAATGCCTTCCATATTCCCTTCAAAACAATAATAATCCAATCACAACAATAGGGAAAACATCACACACAGTCACAGGCTTCCAAGAAGCCAACAATAAGAGGACATATGGGGAGTGGGCCACTTATACCTCCCAATGGAAATGGTGCCACCTAAAAGCCTCCATCAAACACAATCAACTCCAATAACCCCTAACACTCTTATGCCTCCCCCAAGTACCCACCCCCTTATCCCTCCATTCCACTCTTATTTATGCCTCCTCAACTCTTATTGCTCCCTCAAAGTAGAACATAAGAAAATGCATAGCATTTCTCTTCCAGGTGGGCCCCAAAACCAAACTAACTCCCTCCTCAAGAACATGATCTCGTAGACTCCCTCAATTAAACTGACCCCATGATTCTCCTCCCCACTCCCAATTAGATTCTATATTCTCACCCTTCCCACGCACAGTTCAACAACTTCAACACCAAAATATGTACTCCATTCATATAACAAAGGAAGAAAACATAATACAACAAGGGTAACTCCTACTCTTTCCATGTTAGAGCCTTTTCCTCCAAGTATTGAGTCCTCAAATCCTCCAAATCATCAATCATTCCCCACGCTTTCTGAAATCCACACACCTTTCCAAATCCTCTCCTCTCCTCGATCTCCAAATATCAATGACATAAAAAACTAAACTTTTTCCACCCCCAAAAACAAACAGAGGATCAATAAATACCAACGAGAAAATAGGAGGGAGGGATAGTGGCTCCAATTAGGAATTGCCACACAAGGAGCCCGATCGAATTTGGAGGAAACGGTGGAGAAGGACTGGAAGGAATAGGAGAACTCCCGGCAGGCCGGACGGAGAGAGAGAAGAAATTACGGGCCCAGTGGATTCCGTTTCCCTGGATTTCCCTCCTCCGGTCCACATCATTTGGTCCATATTCAAATCCCAAGCACCATTAGAAGAAAAATGCAACATTTCTCTTACAAAGGTAGCACCCAACCCAAACTCCCTCCTCAAGAAAATGATCTCTTATGCCTCCCTCAAATAAACTCCTCCATAGTCTCCTCCCACTCCCAACTTAGGCATTCTACCCATTCCCAACAAGCATTGCAACAACAACTTTCAACACAACATAAATACTACATTCACATAACAAAAAGAAGAAAACATAATGCATACAAAGGTGAAGCTCCTACCTTTCCATGGTAGAGCTTGCTCCAAGTATGAAGTCTCAAATCCCTCCAAAGACCAAGCAATCATCCACAAGCTCCAACAAAACTCCCACAAGTATCAACAAGCTCCAAAAATCCACAAACTCCTTTCAAAATTCTCTCTTCTCCAAAATACAAAAGACTAAAAAAAATGAAACTTCCAACGCCCAAAACAAACAAGAGGATCAAATAAATAGAGAAAAGAGAGGGAGCGATGATGTGGCTCCAAGTAGGATGCCACCTCCTTTTCCCTCCACTCCACATCATTTGGTCAACATCAAATTCCAAAGCACCATTAATAAGTGGTTGAAAAAAAAAAGCAAGCACCTTACACACTCCAACTAAGCCCACTCCCTCAAAGGACAAAATTAAATTTTGAAAGGAAAGTGCCAATTAATATTTTTACCCTTTTATCCCCCCAAAACACCTAAAAAGACCCTAAATTTTTCCTTCCAACCCATAGGTAGGGTTGGCATGGGGTTTTAAGAGGTGTGGGACAAGTTTGACTTGTCCCACAAGCTTCCAAATTTGGTCTCTAAGGCCAAATTCGAGTTTCCCATGTGGGGGTAGAGTGTGCTACACTCAAAACTCAAACACACATCAATCCACACAAAATCCCAAGTAAATCAAATCCTAATAAATGAACTCTCTTTGGTCACATCTTTTAATTAGTTTAGGAAAATCTCAAATTAACTTAATTAAGCCACTACAACCCATGGCTAACAAAGGGGTAAACTCCAATCCAAAGAATATGAATAATAACACAAGTAAAATTTCACTTAATAAAGAGAAACACACATTAACATAATAAAAGAGGGAAAGATTAAAACAAGGCAACACATGACCCCTAGGTCACAATTTTTCCCTTTACCAAATGATTCTAACACACACACAATTAGTTGTTTGCCATGGTGACCTTAGTTGGATTCTTCTCAAATTCTGATGTGGTTGGTCTCCACTCGCCCAATATTGTTGTGAATATAATATACCTGTAGAACAGAGAATACCTCCTTCAGCCTGTTGGCCACATTAAAACATTCATGCCAAATATACAATATAATCTAAAATAAACGACACATGATTTACCATCATCTATGCAAGTACAATATCACTAACACTTTATAGCACATTTCTATTCCACATATCATTTATGTCAAAACGATCATCACATTAGTCCAATTATCAAGTTCTACTGAATATGATTAAACATATCACATGTCATAATTAAAGATAAATAACCTTGTCAAAAGGATACAAATATTGTCATCAAATGTCCACCAGTAAACCATATGCATCATATAAAAAATCAAATCAGTAACAATGCAATGTCTATGATATCTACTAGTATGCTAAATCAAGAAGCCATAATAAATCCATAAGTGAAGTAATCAGTCTCGAAAACAACAAAACAAAATGAGTTGTCGAAGGTGAAGTGGGCACTAGATAGTAGAAAGCTCAATTCCGTGCATGCCCAAATAATGTTTTTTAGATGGAGGGCCATTATATCATCTCCATTACCATTGCCTCGCGAGTATGACACAAATTATCGAATTGAAATTTTTTTAGTTTCACAAAAAAAAAATTCTAGTGATTAAAGGAAAGATCGATCCCAGAAACATGTTCTCCTCCAACATTCATTGATGGATCTCCACCATGCACCACATTACCACTAAGTCCCTGGGCACTGATAGAAGGGTTCATGCAGGCAGAGTTTAGAGTCCATTCAAGATTTTCAAGGATTTTTTTAGGACTCATTTCTATACAGACGTAGTATTTGTCTTTTTTTAAATGGACGATGTTTGATTTGTCTCATGATATGAAAAAGACAACAATGGAAAGTTGGAAATAATTATTTTCTGAAAAAATAGAATACCTATGATGTTTCAAAATATTTTCCAATCGCTCAACCTACAATTTTTTAATATATACCCACTAGTTATGTTCACTTATACTCAAATAATCTAAATCGTTCGACATGTCCTAATTTATGTTCAATGACTATAATGAGAGGGTAATGGTATTATTTTCCACAAAGAGGAAGGATACAATTTGTAGTGCTCACCATTTTCACACACAATATATCCAATTATTGCTTCTTAGAGCTTCTTGTAGGCCCCAATTTGAATTTTCACTTTCAATTAATTGTTACTAGGACAAGACAGTGGATGCTTACTCAAGGTAAATTTTAATCGAGCATCACATGATATGATTGTAGCAAGGGACAGTGGAAATCACTTACAGCAATAGGATGACACAAGAAATGCACATCAAGTGTATTAATTTCATTTAATGAAATCATATCAATAACAGCAAACCCAATCTATAGTATAGAGAATACTCGTGCCTGATTAATCATATCGCAGTCGAGAACAAGATGGATTTTCATAGTTTGCAACAACATTGTTATAGCCCACAGTTCACATTGTCCTCCAGCCTGCTAGGTCATCCGCACTCTTCTCACAAGGGAATTTTGCATGGCACAGACAGGTTACGGCCAAGGTCTGCAGTACTGTAAACATACTGTTTCTTTATTTCATATTACCTTTAAGGATTATAGTGAGTCCACTTATTTGGATGTTTTCTCTTATTGAAAATCATTGTGCAGATATGCGACATTGATGTTTAGACCTCTCCCCCATTTTTAATCACCATAGGAGAAAACAATGCCTAACCTGTTCAGCCCATCCTTCAAGTTGCAAGGGTTTTGTATTCCATCTAAATCATATTTAATTGATCTTATATTTCACTTCCATTACAAAAGAGATAAACTATTTGACAAAGTGCCTCCAGGGGGAATGAAGTTAGGCCTAAGGAGTGGCACACACCTGGAATAAACCTAGATTTTTCTACTTTTTCAAGACTTTCATACATGTTTTTAAAATTTTCCTATGATTTTTTTATAGAAACGGATAACTACATGAATCTATTTCTCGAGTGGGTTCCTTAATGGAGCATTAACGGGAATGGGGAATGAGTTCCTCCCAGCAAGGCAACCGTTATGAAAATAGGACGATAGTACACGGAGAGATTGTCCCAGCTATTTATGTCTATGCACCTTAGAACTCTTCCTGTGACACTAGGTATCTTTGTCCTCAGCAGGTCTACAGTACATGATCCACATCCATAACTTCTTGCTTCAATTCATCACTAACTCCTACAGCTTTATCTGTCAGAACTGGTCTATGCTCTAGCAACATATAATTTCTATTTTTTTACGAACTCAAGGAGACTGAGATTTCAACAGAAAGTGGCCTATGCCCATTTCCCCATGAGCGATGACATCTTATATATAACCTCGCAATCATTTGACATTCGCTAAGAAGTAGGAAGGTAAGCCATTTGAACTTCCATTTTCTCTTCTCTTTTGCGCGCATATTCATATCTATTCTCTGGCTTTTTTTGGGATCATCTTACAATGGGCTTGGGCATGTAGATTGGACAAACCCTCTTCTTAACAATGATTTGCTTCCCACTATTAATAATTTCTCTAATATAGCATGATTGTAGGGATGAAGGACTGCAGGTCTTCCCCTAGTCCACCATTCGAATAGTGATTTTGCTACAAAAACATTCAGCCCCATTTCTTAAAGGAGATATATGCATCAGCTGGAACAATCATTGCTACAACAGCCTAATTCGGCCACGTTCCTTTCAGGCACTAAATGCACATCAGTGTTCATGCCAAGCACCTGCTCCAGCCATGCTGCCTCCTACCAATCACCACCAACAACTTGTTGTTGTATTCTCTCAGTCTCAGTTTTCCTACAAATAAAATGTGTAGGACATCATCATTACTATTGTGTTTTGGCCCGTTATGATTTAATGGAACAGAGGGTTAGTATAAGAGGTGACTTGACAGGAGAATTTAAGGATGTGATGATGATCTAGCAATGGTTTCCTTGTTATAAACTAATTAATGATGCAACCTTACCAATCAATGTTAATATTGCCACCAATGTATTTTATTTAGGCGCTATCCACTGGACTACATAGAAATTATTGCACATTGTATCTAAAAAATATTAATTATACAAACAAACAGTCTTAAATGTATTGTGGCTATGGTAATCGAAGGCAGTTATACCATTACCAAGTAACTGCCCATGCACGTTAACATATATGGATAGACAGGTCAACCTATGACACATACAATGTATGTGCATTCAGTCATCTTGGAGGATTGATAAAAAAGTGATAGTGTCTTCAAAGTTTTCTACGTAGGTGGATGCCTCCACTACCTTCCCATGATAAATTGCTATAATAAAAGGTATACACAAATGTCTTTGAAGGCCATTGGGAAAGAATTGGAACGCAATTATGAACACCACCTCCCAATGAAATGTATTGCTTCCACAATTAAGATCCTCTTGCACAAACATAGGCTTGGTTCGCGAAGTGACTTAATTGAACCACTGAAATCGTATTATCAAGAATTAACAACAATGTTGATAACATTGGACAATAAGATAGTGACGTTAATCATACGATGGATAATTAGCAATAGTAGTAATAGGATTACATTTGATGTTGTCATTGATATTGTAGATTATTACAGAGTTAATAATTATTAGTTTGATCATATTTACATATGGCCATGAGGTTAAATAGGTATTGTGTCGACAATTGTAGAGTAATTATATCGACAACAACACAAATACGGCACGATGAAGAGGAGACCAACAAACGAATTAGAATCTGTGGCAAGGTGAATCCTAACTAACTGGTCACCATAGAAACTTGAGTAATGTTGTTGTAACACTTATTTGCTATTAGGAGGGTCCCCATGGGGGGGATGAAAAAGAGCAATTTTGACCAAGGGTTTGTGTACACTAACAATAACCATAGTTATTACTTTTCTTTTATTTAATTTCTGGAGTAAATGACTGATTTGAATTTGTGGTGTGATTGCCACGAATTATCAAGTTAATTGAATAATGTGTCGATAATTAAGTGAATTAGTCATGTTAGTAAGATAATTATTGGATACCGATGGTAAAAATGATCTCATTTATGCATACAGTAGCTGGTTCATTTGGTTCTAAAATGTTTTTAGTTGAGTATACCGTGATCGCTGAGCGTTTTACACTCTACCCTACTTGGGAAACTCATATTTTTGCTTAAGAGACATTTTTGTGAAATAGCGTGTGGGACCTAACCCCTTAAAAATTAGTCCTAAAACTCTTAATTTCTTATACCAACCCTGCCAAATGGGTTAGGGGGTTAACAAAGATTAGACCCCATTATGTGTTTTTGTAAGGCAAACATGGGATGCTGTAATTACAATCTTCAATTATATGGGTTTCATCCAATGGTTGATCCTTAGCGGGTGTCGATAGCAAGTTGAAAGTGTGTAGAGGGGGTTGTCAATCCTATTCATGTGACCAATTTATTTTGAGTTGGGGTTGAGCCATGAAGATAAACTGTGGAAAATCCTACATGGGTTCCACCGTCGAAACCAAACCTCTTTTGTTTTTCTATATATACATGTTTAAATGCACTTTGTTTTGGGGTTACTTTATCATTTGTTTGATGGGGAATGCTTGTAATGTTAGAGATAATTTCAGGAGAATGGGAGATGATGTGAGCTTAGAGTGGATGGTGTTTGCTTAGGATTTTGGAAGTGATTGGAGCATATATTGTGTTTTCATACTCTTCATTTGTAAGGTAGATCTGCCAAACCTTGTTATTTTTTAATTGCTATTTTTTTGTGATCATATGATGTATTTGATGATTGTTATATTGCTTATGATTGTGGGAAATGGATTTTATCCTTAGCTTATGGAGAAAATGGAAATGGGGGTAAAACTTGAGGGATGCATATAAGAAATGTTATTGGGTATTTTAGGAGGGAGTTGGGGAAGGAGGTCCACCTTGTTGATAAGATATGATCAATGTTTTGTTACGCCCACAATATTTGACTACACGAAACCCAAGAACAACCTAGGACAAGATAGAAAATTATGAAATAAGTTTTTTTGAGAAAATTAGCCCGTAAACATGCTTCGAGATATAGTTGTCCCATTAATGTTTCTTAGTGAGTTATATTTAATAATAATTTTTTTCGCCATGATAACAAAATATTAAAACCCACATTATAATTTAATGAACATAATTATGCCAAACATGGTTAATTTCTCCCTATGTGTTATTTTAATAAATTATTTAATTCACACTATAGTTAATGTGATTCCATATTTAAATCGCTAAATGGTAAAAGGGGCCAAAATAAAAAATGGGAAAAATCCAATAGGTTTTAGATTCAAAACCCAAACGCAAATGTTGTCATTTTTTTTATTGGAAAACATTTGATTTATTAGATAAGACATAGAGTGCAGCGATATAAAGTTAGAAATAAAAAAGTGAAAATTAAATTCTTGCAAGTACCGGACCTTTTCCACGAATCAAATTGTAACACTCAAATAATATATGCTATCTTTGCTTCAATTATCGAATCGCTCTCAGTTTATTATGACATGAGTGCAATTTGCACTTAAAGGGCCAAATACAAATTGGGGAAAATCCCAATAGGGTTCCCATGTTTCAACCCCAACCAAAATTATTTGGATATCATGATTAAGATCACGGATCCCTCGTTGGTGTCTAGATTAGCACCTGCAAACCCCATTGAATTTTCACATTCTAGTATAAATCCAATTCAGGACTTTACATAAGGCCAATTATGTCCCAATTTCTTGCAACCATGATCATGAATCCTCACCATTTATCCCATATGTTTTACCTTGCTCAAGTTTGAAAACAACCCGTAAGAAATTATCCGATATAGTTGGGCCAACCGTACTACTTTTGGCCATCTCCTCCTCGACAAAATGTGAATATTTTTAATTCCATCGTTTTTTCCCCTCCAATATTTTTTCATGAAAACTTTCCATTTATTCATTAGACTAATAATAATTGGGATCATGACTACTACATCAAGGTTTTTGATAGATAAATGTTTTTATTTGTTAGATAAGCGAAATAAATCATGGGAAATTTGAAATTACAAATTAAAATTAAATACCTACGCTGTACCACACATTTTCCATAGCTCAAATTGTAACACACCATAAAAAATAATATCCACTAATATGTGTTCCATTTATCGACTCTATCTTCGCTTTGCATTATTTCCATGAGTGCAATTTGTGCTTAAAGGGGACAACTAAAAAAATGGGGAAATCCAATAGGTTACAGTTTCAAAAAAATCAAAAATGTTGCTTCTTGGATCGCTTTTTTTAGCCTCCATTTAACTTTAAGCTCGATTAATTAACATGAAATAGGTTTATGCATGTACAATCATCTATAATTGAAGTTCCTCCTAATTGATTGGCCATCATATGTCTAGTGAGTGAAAAGTTTTAGACGATACTCCATTATTCACTTGAGTGTAATTTGAGCTTAAAGGGGCCAAAATGAAAATGTGAAAAAATCCAATCAGTCAGAGTTGAAACCCAACCACACTACTTTCTTCATGTAAGAACTTTTTTAACCCACTTTCTAGAGTGTTTATCTCGAGTAAATACATGTTAATTGTAGAGGCAGAGATGTGTGAAAGTAATTATGATAAGTTTTAAGCCATTAGAGTGCTAGAAGACTAAAAATCATGGTTAAACCTCACAAGTCTTACCTTAAGACTAGTTGTCCCCAAAAATGAAGTGTGAGCAAAATGGCATAATGGGGGGGAGGGAAAAACTTTCTCACTACTTTGTCCCTTTCGAAAGGGCATGTGGGGACATAACAATGCATAGTAACCTCAGTTTGCCACGTGTCCTTTAGCAAATTTAACTGAGAGTATCGAATAGCATACCTTGGAGGGCGGACTTGGGAAGCCATATTGAGCTCTTAAATGAGTTTTTGCGTGCTTCATTTATATATTTTGCATGAAAAAGACATGTTGAGAAGAATGATGAGGTGCCCCCAAGGCTTGATTGACTGCATGCCCTCAAAAAGCTCATTTTCTCTCAAGATCGCGAGGTTTGCATGGCCAGAATGAGTTGGCCTGAAAAATGCATAGGCTTGGAAGAGATGATCTATTTTTTCTCCACATGTATGGGATGTGAAAGTATTTCCAATTATATGTCACAACAAGGAGGAAAAGCATCGTGTTTGCACCTTGTGGAAAACGGTGTTGAGTTTTTCGAACCGTGGGTTGAAAAACACACTGTATTTAAGCAACTTGAAAAAATCCAACCATTCTCAATCATGGTAGTTAATTAATAGATTGATCATAAAACAAGGAGGAAACGCATCCCTGCTTTTTGCACCTCAGGGAAAGCCAGCATGAAGTTTTCGATTTGTACTAAAAAGCAATTGGGTGCATGTGGGACTAAAGCTCAAAAAAGTACTGGTAAGATTAGATTAGGGATAAACATGATGTAGACTTAGTTAGCTTGTTTAGGCAGGTTAACTGGGTTAGGCTAGTTAATAGGGTGTAAGTTAGTTAAAACTGATTAGCAAGTGAGACAGACTCATTGAGAGTGGGAGGCTAGATAACCAATTTTGACGTAGTGAAGAAGCCTACGAAGCCAATTTAGAATCGAAGTGGTCTCTAGAGAGAAACTAGGAGTTTTGAATGGTTCGAAAGGAGGAATGTTTAGCTAATAAGACAAGATATAGCCAAATAAGTTGAATATGGGAAGAATATGAACGAGAAGGTGTCGTAAATGGGCCTCCGCGCATGGAGCGAAGAATGGGGAGGTTAACGAAGTGTCGTCAATTGACTTGAAATGGGAGGAAATGCTAAGTGTAAGCATTATTTTAGGTGCTATAGTTACTTGATATGTATGTGCATTCATCACAACAAGGAGGAAAAGCATTGGGGTTGCACCTTGTGAAAATAGTTTTAGTTTTTCATATACTGAAAAACACAATGTGTTTTCAAGTCTTATAAAAACACAGTTATTTCTCTCCCTTGACAAAAAACCAAATATTTTCCAACCTGAAATTACTTGATGTGGCTTCAATCATTACAACAAGAGGAGGAAAAGGCACGTAGTTTCAACTGTTATATAAAACCGAATTGCATTTTTTCAAGTGCTTAAAACACATTTTATTCTCATCACTTTTCAAAAAACTATTGTCAATTTTTGGCCCTCTTGGACCACAAATTGGGACGAGGGACTATTATGTCCTAAGACTTAAACAAAAGGATCCCATGCATGGGAAAGAATGAGTTGGCTCCAAAATGTAACGCCCCCTAAATGACCGCAAGAGACTCAAGAACAACCTAGGTTTAGTTAGAACAAATATGGGAGACTTTTGATTTTTTTGAAGTGCGCCGCAGACATGCCGAAACTACAAATGTCACGATAATGTTCAGGTCATGATATCTAATAATAAAAACGTTCCCATTGTAACTGATTTAGTCGGTCGCATAAAACAAATAAGTAATTCGTCCAACCAAGGTTTAGTCACTCTAAGTGTTAATTCTAATAAACAATTTTACTTCCTATAAGTTAAAGTATTCCACAAATAAATGAATAACCAGGTCCATTTTACATAGGGTTAGAGATTAAAAATTCCCCACCCCATTAAAGTGACCCTTAAAAGTCAACTCAGGTTTTTAAAATTAAGACATAACTAAACAGGGTAGTTTCCACTCACCCACTCTCCACCTACTTTTGTAGGGATGATTCATCCCTGGATGGATAAATTTTGACCCTTGATTGGAACATAGACAATCTAACCCTACAGCCTCCATATGAAAGCTTCTTCTCATCTCCTTTTGGCTCATTTATTTCCATTGTTTTTGCGGTTAGGCGGCGGAAGAGAGAGGCCATGGGCAGAGCCATCCAAGCCTGTTGGGTAACATTGCACGCTCCAAATTTTATTTTACTTATTTTGTTCAGTTTGTACACCCTCTCCTCGGTTTTAAAAGCATTTATTTAATTATTTAGCTTAGTTTTTTTGATTTGTTCAAAAGGAGTTGTGGGTTTTGCCCATTTTGATACATGGTTTTACTTTGGTTTGCATCTTCATTTGGGTTAGTGTAACAATATGTATTTTGTCTTTTTTTTATTATTCTAATTATTTTTTTTTCCAATATTACAAAACCGAATATAATAAAAGGAAAACTAGACATATAGTTTTAATGTACATGTGTGTGTGTGTATATATATATATGTTTTTTAAAAAAATGAATTAATAACTATTATATATCTATGCGATGGAAAAAAAATGGCCGATCACTGACACAGTGCTTATGGGTTCATAAAGGTAGGGGCTGTATAATGTAGGGTAAGATAAAATTGGATGGCAAAATAAAAATTAAAACAAATGTTAAAATATTATGGATTTTTAACAAAGGTAAGGGGGCTGTATAATGTAGGGGACCGCACCCCTCCCACCATTTCCACTTAGTTAAAGCCTTAAAAAAACACTGGAGACGTGGATTTTTAAAGCATTTTTACCTTTATTTTTTGAAAATTTTAACATTATTTAAATTTTACTCTATTTAATATAATATAATTCATTTTTAAACTTTATTCTACCTAAACTATATAGTCTATGTGTATTTATTTTGTATATATATATTATATAGATTATTCCCTCTAATACTAAAATATTTTAATATGTTTGATTATTAAAATTCCCTAATACTAAAATATTTTATTATTACTAATATTTTAAATATTGTATTATTTATCAAAGTGGAAGGGAATATGAACCACATGCATATGGGGGGGAGGAAAAAAATTCTCACTACTTGTCCCCCTTTCTAAAGGTGCAGTGGGGACATAAAAAATGCATATTACCTCAGTTTGCGCCACGTGTCCCTTAGCAAATTTTCACTGCTTATAATCGATGCATATCCTTTGGGAGGGGCGACTTGGGAAGGCCTACTTGAGCTCTTAAATAGTTTTTTTTGCGTGCTTCTTATATATTTTGCATGAAAAAGACATTTTGAGAGATGATAGGCCGCCAATGCTTGAATCTGACTGCAAATGCCCTCAAAAAGCTCATTTTTCGCTCAAGATCGCATGTTGTTCATGGAAGAGTGAGTTGGCCTGAAAATGCATAGTGCTTAAAGAGATCTATTTTTCTCCACCATGTATTGGATTGAAAGTTCTTTCCAATTATATCGTCACAACAAGGAGGAGAAGCCTCGTGGTTTGCACCTTGTGGAAAACTTTGTTGAAGGTTTGTCGATGTGTTTGAAAACCACGTTATTTTTAAGCAACTTTGAAAAAATCACACACCTTTCGCATAGGGAGTTACTAAATGCATTGCATCATCACAACAAGGAGAAAAGCACATGCTTTGGCCCCTCATTGAACGCAGCATTGATTTGTTCGGAGTGTCCAAAGAAGCATTTGGGTTGCATGTGGGGACTAAAGCTCAAAAAGTACTTTTAGATTAGATTAGATAAACCTGCTTTAGACTTAGGTAAAAACTTGGTTTCGGCTAGTTAACTAGGTTTGGCTAGTTAACTAGGTTTAAGATCTTTAACTTGAGTAGGCAAGTGATTAAAAGACTCATTGAAGTTGGGAGGGGTCTATATACCAGTTTGACGAACGATAGCCTACGAAGCCAATAGAAGTGGTCTAGAGAGAACTAGTGAGTTTTTGAATGGACGAAAGAGGAATGTAGCTAATAGACCATATTAGCCAATAGAGTTGATTATGGTACGAAGATGACCGAGAAGGGTGTGTAAAGGGCCTCCGAGAATGGAGCGAAGATGGGAGGTAAGAAGTGTCGTCATTACTTTAATGGGAGGAAATTCTAATTGTAAGCATATTTTTAGGTGCTATAGTTTCAACTGATATGTTTGCATCATCACACAAGGAGGAAAAGTCATTGTGGTTTGCACCGGGTGGAAATAGTTTTTCAGAGGTTTTCATATTACATGAAAAACAACAATGTGTTTTTTCAATGTCTTATAACACACTTTCTTTCTCATCACTTGGAAAAAAACCAATTTTCCACCTGATATTACTTAATGTGCTTTCAATCATTACAACAAGGAGGAACGCAGCGTAGTTTTCGACCTTGTATAAACCGAATTGCATTTTTTCAATTGGCTTTACAAACACATTTTATTTCTCATCACTTTCAAAAAACCTATGTCATTGTGGCCCCTTGACAAAATTGGGGCAACGAGGGACTATTAAGTCCTAAGACTACACAAAATGCTCCATGCATGGAAAGAATGATTAGTGGCCTAAAAAATTAACCCCACCTAAATGCCCCCAAGAGACTCAAGAACACCAGGTTTAGTTTAGAAAAATATGGGGGGATAAGTTTATTTTTTTTGACAAGTGTGCCCTGCATACATGCTCGAACTCCAATTGGTCACGATAATGTTTCCAAGGTCACTGATATCTAATAATAATAACTTCCCATTTTAACTGATTATTAGGTACCGCATTTAAAACAATAAGTAGATTATCCAACCAAGGTTTAGTTCACTCTAAGTGTTATTTAATAAACAATTAAATTCCTACTATAGTTAAGTATTCAACAAATTAAATGAATACCAAGTCCATTTACATAGGGTAGAATAAACATTCCCTCACCCCATAAAGTGACCCTTAAAAGTCACCTCATGTTTTAAAATTAAGACATTTAAATAAAAAGGGGTAGGTTTCCACTCACCCACTCTCCACCCTACTTTTTGTAGGGATGAATCTCATCCCTTGGATGGATTAAATTTTGACCATTGATTTGGAAATAGACAATCTAACCCTAAAGCATCCTTATGAAAGCTTCTTTCTCATCTCTTTGATTCATTTTCCTTTCCATTTGTTTGCAGTTGAGGCGGAGGAAGAGATGCCATTGAGACCATCCCAAGCTTTTGGGTAAACAATTGCAGCTCCAATAGTTTATTTTACTTTATTTTTTTATTGTTTCAACCTCTCCTAGGTTTTTTTTTTTTTTTTTAAACGGCATTTACATTTAATTTATTTAGCTGAGTTTCTTTCTTTTCTTGATTGTCCAAAAGGATTGTGGTTTTTTTGCCCATTTTGATACATGGTTTTTTATTTGGTTTGCATCTTCATTTGGTAGTGTAACATATCTTATCCCTTTGTTTTATGATTCTAATTATTTTCCAATATTACAAAACCGAAAGAATAATAAAAGAACTAAAATAATTCTTATATGTACATGTGTGTGTGTGTATATATATATAATGGATTTTTTTAAAAAATGAAATAATAATAACTAATCTATATAATGCGCTTGGGAAAAAACTGGCTCATACATTACACATGCTTAGAGGTTTTTAAAAAGGTAAGGGGGCTGTATAATGTAGGGTAAGATAAAATTGGATGGGCAAAATAAAATTAAAACAAATGTTAAAATATTATGGATTTTTAACAAAGGTAAGGGGGCTGTATAATGTAGGGGACCGCACCCCTCCCACCATTTCCACTTAGTTAAAGCCTTAAAAAAAACAAGTATGACGTGGATTTTTAAAGCCTTTTTCTCACTTTATTTTATTTTTTTGAAAATTTTAACATATTTAAATTTTTACTCTCTATTTAATATATATATAATTTTCATGGAACGGTAGGCTCCTAAAATATATCGTCCTTATGTGTATTTTACTTTTGTATATATATATATATATATATATTCCCTCTAATACAAAAATTTTAATATGTTTTTTTTATATTAAAATATTCCCTCTAATACGAAAATATTTATTATTAATAATATTTTAAATATTGGATATTATTAGCAAAAGTGGTAAAAGGGAATATAAACTTACTTACATTATCATTTTGTTATCTTAATAATTTTGTTAAAAAGATAAAAAAATGTAGAAGGTAAAGAGGTACATTTCCTTTCCCTTAGCAATGTTGTAATAACTTCAATAAGTCCCCAAATGAGAATTACATGCTACAATTTAGCAATTGACTACTTTATTGACCAAATTAAAAAGGCAAATTGATTTTAAGTTCCTTTCTATCAACAATAAGGAAACTAACTTTTGCAAATACATACCTGTTCAAATAACACAATGAATGTAATATTTCTTAATATAAGTTTCCAAATTTTCACCAAAGAGTGTTTACAACAACATTTCTAATAGTATATTTAGAACAAGAACGACATATTTTGTGGGGAACAAAGCAACTGTCAATGGAATGAAATATTTCCTCTATAAAAAAATTTCCTTTCCACATACATCAATAACTTTCAAACAAGGATACTAAACTTCATTTCCCATTTCAAAACTAATGCTCACAAAAATTTTTCTTCTTTCCTTTCAATATATAATACACTTCCATAGACACAAAGGAATAACAATAAGTTTTCTTTACAATATAAATACAATGTCCTCCAATTTGATGTGGGAAGTTATGCAAAATATAAATGCAAGAATGAAATACATTATTATAATGTCTTTCCACTCTAAGTGGGTAAAATACAAGGAAGTTTCACATGGTCATCAACAAGACTCCAATGCTCCAAATACCAACAAGATAGCTACTTTAGGATTTGCTTGAACCACAACAAGATAATGGAAGAGAGACAACACTCTCCTCCCAACCAAAATATCCAATGGAGGGGGAGAAGCCATCCTCTCTCATTAGCCCCCAAACCCCAACCACATCACAATGAGAGAGAGAATCCAACACGTGGCAACAACAAGATTCCACATCAACTAAACCATAATATTTCACAACCATTCCATAATCCTTCAAAACACATTCAATCTCAAACTACAACACAGAGGGAGAACAATCACAACAACAAGTATCACAAGGCTTCTAAACAAAGAGCCTAAGGAGCAAGAACATATGGGGAGAGGCCACTTATGCCTCCCAATGGGAAATGGGTGCCCACCTTACAAAGCCTCCAATGCATATCTCAAATCCCCCCTAACATACTCTTATGCCTCCCTCAAATATCTCTTATGCCTCCCACATACTATTATGTCTGCCTCATAATCTTATGCCTCGCTCATAAGTAGAACAAGTAAGAAAATGCAAGCATTCCTTGTCCAAGGTGGGGCGCCCAACCCAAACTCCCTCCTCAAGAACATGATCTCTTATGCCTCCCTCAATTAAACTCCCCATTAGTCTCCTCCCACTCCCAACTTAGGCATTCTACCCATTCCCAACAAGCATTACAACAACAAAATTCAACACAACATATGTACTCATTCATATAACAAAAAAGAGAACATAATGCAAACAAAGGTGAAGCTCCTACCTTTCCATGGTAGAGCTTGCTCCAAGTATGAAGTCTCAAATCCCTCCAAGGATCAAGAAAGCATCCACAAGCTCCAACAAAGTTCTCACAAGTATCCACAAGCTCAAAAAAAATTCACAAGATCAAAAAAATTCACAAGCTCCTTCCAAATCCCCTCCTCTCTAAAATACAAAAACTCAAAATCAAACGTCCAACCCCTAAAACAAACAAGAGGCTCCAATAAGTAGAGAGAAGAGAGGGAGGGATGATGTGGCTCCAAGTAGGATGCCACCTCTTTTTTCCTCCACTCCACATCATTTGGTCAACATCAAATTCCAATGCACCATTAATAAGTGGTTGAAAGAAAAGCAAGCACCTTACACACTCCATCTAAGCCCACTCCTCCAAGGAAAAAAAATTAAATTTTGAAAGAAAGTGCAATTAATTTTACCTTTTCAATCCCCCCCAAAAACACCTAAAAAGACCCTAAATTGATCTCCCAACCCATAGGTAGGGTTGGCATGGGCTTTTAAGAGGTGTGGGACAAGTTTGACTTGTCCCACAAGCTTCCAAATTTGGCCTCTAAGGCCAAAATTCGAGTTTCCCATGTGGGGTAGAGTGTGCCTACACTCAAAATTCAAATACACATCACTCAACACAAAATCCAAAGTAAATCAAGCCTAATAAATGAACTCCATTTTGGTCATATCTTTTTAATTAGTTTAAAATAAATTCAAATTATCTTAATTAAGACACTACAACCCATGACTAAAAAAAGGGGGTAAACACAATTCCAAGAATCTAATAATAAACCAAGTAAAAAATTCACTACTAAAAGAAAACACATACTAAATATAGACAAGGGAAAATTAAAACAAACAAAACACATGACCACCCTAGGTCACATTTTCTCCTAACCGATTAATTATAACACACACACAATTACATGTTGCCACACGGTGACCCTAGTTGGATTCTTCTCGAATTCCCGATGTGGTTGGTCTCCACTCCCCCGATGTTGTTGTGAATATAATATACCTGTTAAAATAGATGATACCCTCCTTCGGCCTCGTGGCCGCATTAAAACAGTCATGCCCAAAATATGAGATATAAATCTAAAATCACACTATATATGAATTATTATCATCTACGCAAATACGATATCACTACAATTTATAGCACATTTCTATTACACATTTCATTCATGTCAACACGATCATCACATTAATCCAATTATCAAGATCTACTCAGTATGACTTAAACATATCATATGTCAGAATTACAGATAAATAGCCATGTCAAAAGTGTATCAATATCGACAACAAAAGTCTCCAGTAGTCCATATGCATCATATAAGAATCAAATGAATAACTATTCAGTATCTCTGATATCTGCTACATGCTATATCAAGAACTATAATATATCCATAAGTGCATATGATAATATCGAAAAAATAATATAATCAAAAGGGTGTCGAAGGAAAGTGGCACTTACAAAAAATGCATGGTGCTTGAAGATGATTTGTTTTCTCCACCCATGTAGGGGACTAAAAGTTCTTTCTAATGATATCATTTTTGTCTCTTAACTCATTCTGAAGCTCCCTAAATCACTCCTTGAAGATCATGTACTTTTTACAGTGTAAGCTCCTTCGGGCGCAAAAACCCATTTTTGGTGGCATTGGCTCCCTAAACCTCTGAAACTTCCCAGAATCTTCTTAAAATCAGTTTCCTTGATGTTCTTGGCTCTTGAATACACCTCCATAATGAAATTTGGCCCCTTGACATTGCTCCAGTGATTGGTACATTTGGCTTAGAAAGGCTGATGAAAGCCACTTTCTAGCTTGCTTGAAAACCTACCTTGAGAAATAACCACTACCAAGGCCACTTGAATGATTTTTCTTTTCCTAAATCACCTAGGGGGTTTTGGTGACATTCATAGATGAACAAATGGAGGACAAGACTAGGACTTGAAAAGGAGGGGTAGATTAATCTGGGGGTGTCTGAAAGGTATGACATGAAAGTTTTGACGCTACGGTATAGTTGTCTTGTTTTCAGTTGAAGTTTGCTTATGCAAAAACACTGGACAACAACAGGCAATCTGCTTAGAATTCAAAAAAATTAAACCCAATACCATGATAGAAGTATTGTGTTTGGCCATATTAGGAAAGGACAAATCCACTGCACAAATCCATTCTCTTCCTTCAGAATTCAGTAGCCCACATGCTCCCATAATGGCTCCTATAAGACGACCAAAATAATAATTTCTTAGTGAAGTAGAAAGGTAGGAGCATAAAGAGAAAGGCCTTTGTTTATAATTGTGATGACAATTTCACTAAGGGGCCATCACACGCGAACAAAAAATTGTAACCTAGAACGTCAAATCACCCCCCCCGAACCAAATAACTAGGAAGATGCTAGGAAGTCCAAAAAGAATAATCGTTGTTGGATGAATCTCAACTCAATATTCTCAACCGATATATCTAAACTGGACAATGAAGAAAACCTTTAGAGGAAAGAGAAATCTAACAATGTTTGGTCAAGTCGCGTGCATCCACTGATACGATGATCGCGTGCGAAAGGCCCAAAAACACATTACATCTACATACCAGCAATCACACGTGAAATGTGCGATAAAAACGCCGAGGGGGGTGCATTAAGGAAGGTGAACTTAAAAGATATAAACATTGGAAGAGGAAGATAAGTGAAGGGGTATGGAATTGTAGGGTGAACCTTTTCTAAAATGTTTATTACAAGTAGATATATACGAACCACGCGCATCTGTGTTAAGTGTTTGAAGGATACAAGTGACATTGCATTTGCGCTGGTAAATCGACGTAAACGCACTTGGAATATTAGATAAATGGTGTTGTCAAAGAAATATTCCAAGGGAAAACTTGTAGATGTAAGAATCTCAAATTGTACATTTGTTCGATATCGAACCTATGTTTTACGTTCGTCACATCAACGATTTCGTGCACATTGGCCTACAAGAAGTCCTAATGACAATACCCTCAGGACACCTGCACTCAACCTTGACCTGTCATTTCCACTTATGCAATGTTAAGCACAGTTGCCCGTGACTTGCATTTATAATCCTATCACAAAAGGTGCATTCCAAGGTGGAAATAGGAATTTGGGACCCTTCTGTGGGACCTCCGAACGTAGTGACAAGGTCTCTAAATCATTAGTGAACATGGTATGGACAAAAGCAATGACCTAATAACCCAACGGTTTGTGATTTTGGTGGTTGTCATAGTTTATTCGTATTGGTTTTATATTGAAAAGGCTATCACCATAAATTCTGCTACATTACCAAAGCCACAACCGATTCATGCAACCTGTTGTGGATAATTCACAGCAATACATACATGTTTCTATTATTTGTGGCACTGAAGGTTGCGGAGAAAAAGATTTGTACTCGGTTCTTTTCCCCCCACCATCCAACAAGTACCTTACAAAATGTAAAATAACCAACCAAATCTAAAATAATATCGAGATTAAGAATAGTGGCTCTTAATTAACTTGTTAACTTGTTCATAAGTTATACTACGGTGCAAACAACAATCTTTACACATGAAAGAACAATTATTGCTAGAAATAGGGGGAAATAGGCTTTGTGATTTTTTTAAACTTTATTTTTAATGAAGTTAAGATTTTCCATTCGGAAACATTTCATATTTTTAATAAGAAGAAGAAGAAAATGAATGGAAAGTTGGCGCATACAGAGAAAGCCTTTGTTCTAAGTGATGACAATTTCACTAGGCATCAACACGCAACAAAAAATTGTACCCAACCTAGACGTCAAATCACCCCCCGAATCTAATAACTAGAAGATGCTTAGGAAGTCCAAAAAGAATAATCGTGTTGGGTGATGAATCTCAACTCATATTCTCAACCGATACTATTAAACTGGAAATGAAAGAAACCTTTAGAGAAGAGAACTCGTACATGTTTGGTCCCAGTCGCGTGCATTCCAACTGATAGATTATCGTGCGGAAGCCAAACATTACATCTACATACTCAATCACATGTGAAATGTGGATGAAAAACTCCGAGGGGGGTTGCATTAAGGAAAGTGACCTAAAGATATATCCCTGGAAGAGGAAGATAAGTGAAGGGTAGGAAATTGTAGGTGAACCTTTTAGAAAAAATGTTTATTACAAGTATATTATAACGAAACACGCGTCATCTGTGTTAAGTGTTTGAAGGATCAAGTGACATTTTGCGCGGTAATCGACGTAACGCTCTTTTGGAAATATTCGATAAAATGGTGTTTGTCAACGAAATATTCCAGGGAGGGAAAACTGTGATGTAAGAATCTACATTGTACATTTTTTTCATATCGAACTCTATGTTTTAAACGTTCTACAAAATCAACGAGTTCGTGCACATTGGCTACAAGAGTCCTAATGACAATACCCTCCTGGACACCTGCACTAAACCTTGACCTCCATTCCCTATGCATGTTAGCACAGGTGCCTGTGACTTGCATTAGAAATGGGCTATCAACAAAGGTGCATTCACAGTTGGAAAGAGGAATTTGACCCTTCTGTGGGACCTCCTACGTAGAGACAATATGTCTCTCACAATCATTAGTGACATGGATATGGACAAAGGCAATGGACTATAACCCAACGTGGTGTGATATTTTTGTGTTGTCATAAGTTTATTCGTATTGGTTTTTATATGGAGAAAAGGCTATCACCATAAAGTTCTTGCTACATTTACAAATCCAAACACCGATATCTGCATACTGTTTTGTGATAATTCAACAAGCAATACATACATGTTTCTATTATTTTGTGCAAGTGGAAGGTTGCGGAGAAAAGATTTGTTACTCGGGGTCTTTTCATCACCCCCAACACCAACAAGTACATCTACAAAATGTAAAATGAACCAACCAAATCTAAAATAATTCGAGATTAATAATAGGGCCCTACTGAACGTTGTTAACTTGTTCATAAGTTATACGACGCAACAACCAATCTTTGACAAATTGAAAGAAACAACCTTTTTTCTAAAGTATTGGAAAGTAGGCCTTTTGTATTTTTGTTAAACTTTATTTTTTCTGAAGTTAAGAATGTCCATTTGGGAAGGCCTTTCAATATTTATAATAAGAAGAAGAAATGAATGGAAAGTTGAAAGAAAAAGGTGGCAATTAAATACATGCATGTTCCACACCAGTTGTTCCAAAGCGTCATATTATTCGCCAAATAATATCTACTATATTTGGAATCACTTTATCGTCTCGATACTCTTTGATCATTTTTTCATTCTTTGTTGTAAAATGAGCCAACCTAAGCAAAATAATATTGAGATTAAGAATAGGGGTCTCTCAGTCAATGTTTGTTACCTTGTTTGAGTTATACGATCAACA